>KQ963020.1:51704-69411 GCA_001563735.1 Leucoagaricus sp. SymC.cos
CCAGGTCGTTTCAAGTTTAAACAAGTAAATATGCCATGTAAATTTTGTAAATAAATGAATAAAGGAACTTTAACTTTTGGTATGTGAACATATATATATAAACAGTTCTAGAGTTTGCTCCGAGTGGTCTCTGAGCGTGGTAGGCCCGATGCGTGGGTGCGAGGGAATGCCCAATGCCCAGCCCAACCATATATGTAACCAAGTTTAGACAAGACGAGAGAAACCGAAGGCGGTGGTGACGTGTTTCAATCATAATAATGGAATGTGTGTGTGCCTAGATAAGATAACCACGCTAAAGTGCTGTGCTTGAATGTTTTAATAGAAGTAATTCTCAAGTGGATTTTTCTCGGTAATATATTTAGTGTGGAGCGCTTCGAGTGTACCCATCCCGCACACAGGACGAAGGAGGTGCAAAAGGGGATTCGGAGGATTGATTTTCTACAGGGGATGAACATGTTCAAGGGACTTTCGGGGACATTGGCCGGAGCGCAGATTTGGCAGCTCAATGTCGCTGCGCCCACTCAACCATTACTTCCTGTCGCAACAGCACCCAGTGTTATTTGATCCTCCCTCCTCTCTCCATTCCCGCCAACCTATCCATATCCATACACATTTACGGCCGGTTTCGCTCCGATATCCCCCTCTTCCCTCCATTCTACCGCCTCCTGGATTTTTTGGAACTAAAGTGTTTTAGGCTACATGGAGCTTCCCCTTACCTTCAAACCCTCCTCCGATTTCGGCGACCCTTACTTTTCTTGGACTGGACGACAATCATCGGGCGTTGATAATAGTATTATTTGTGACATGCCAGCAAAACGAATGATGCAAGCGACGGGTGGAACGACTAATTGATTTCATTACCGCTCGTCTCCCATTCTCGGCTAATTCCCTCCTCCTGGTCATTTCTGTCTTAACCTCCCGTCGCTCTGGTATCCGCTCGCTCCACTCATCAACACACACTCCTCGCTCGGTTACCGTCTCCGCTTTTCCTCGAGCGACTCACCTCGCCCGCGCGACAAAAAGAAGAAAATAATCGACAAAAATCTCATTGCATATGCGGTCTGGTTTTTTCTTGGTGGAAAATACTTCTCGGAAGCTTTTCGTTGCCCCTTACACTATTCTTGTGGGTATGCGGCTTCGAGAACAATGTGGTGCGGCGTGTGCTGTTGTGATAGCGATTATTGGGACGTAGCTGCCGCATATAGTGGTCCCATGTGACTCGAAGTCAAGTCTTCTACAGTCGCACCCGTCACTCGATAGTTATATTTTGTTGTGGGGCCTGACTCGTATGCTCCCTCTTATCCCTCCTCGTCTTTATTTCGTTCGCCACCCTTTTTTTTGTTTTGATGAGGGGAGGACGAGGGAGAACATTGGTTGACCCCTGGCCGTGCAGAGAAAGGACACTCTGCAAGAAGTATCATATGCTATTCTTTATCGTTATCCTTTATCCCCTTTCTGCCTATCTTTCCCCTACTTTTTTTTATTCATCTTTTTCTGTCCTGGTACGCGTTTAGTCAAGACACTTTTAATACTTTGTGTTGTTTTCTCTCGCCGTTTGTTTATTCTGTAAGTGTTCGAATATTTTCTCTTTTTGTTGTAGTAGTAGATACGTAGATAGTACTCACCTCACCTCACCTCTCTTCGTAGATAGCTTTAGCTCTCTCCCCTTCCCCAACATAAACGCTGTTATACCTGATGTCACTTCTTTTGTTCCCCCCAAACCCCCCCCCTACTCCCTTTGAACAGCTTTTTTACCCACATCCATTTCGGTCGGGTCTTACCTTCCTTCTTCTGGTGTTCGAGTGGTTTCCAGTTTTAACTTGCTTGGTGAATCACGAGGGTTCGCAAACACCTTATAGACGCTTTTTCAAAATACTTATGCCTTTTCGCGTTTTGGCTTATGTTATGCAGTATGTATGCCTGTTGCCCAGGTCGTTTCAAGTTTAAACAAGTAAATATGCCATGTAAATTTTGTAAATAAATGAATAAAGGAACTTTAACTTTTGGTATGTGAACATATATATAAACAGTTCTAGGGTTTGCTCCGAGTGGTCTCTGAGCGCGGTAGACCCGATGCGTGGGTGCCAGGGAATGCCCAATGCCCAGCCCAACCATATATGTAACCAAGTTTAGACAAGACGAGAGAAACCGAAGGCGGTGGTGACGTGTTTCAATCATAATAATGGAATGTGTGTGTGCCTAGATAAGATAACCACGCTAAAGTGCTGTGCTTGAATGTTTTAATAGAAGTAATTCTCAAGTGGATTTTTCTCGGTAATATATTTAGTGTGGAGCGCTTCGAGTGTACCCGTATTGGGTGGTGTTCAGGTACCCTTTGCCCAATGCCTTGCCGTCCGCTGTGTGAGGCGAGGATGGATAGATGGAGAGTTGTGAGCCTCATGGAGATGATGACGTTTCTTTTGTCATTTTGATAATTAAAGAGAGAGTGAGAGAGTGAGAGGACCCGGAAGACTTGGAAAGGGTGACCAGAGTTGTTCAAATTGGTTGTCCTATACCCTGTGCCCTAATGCTTGTTATGACCCGAACCGAGAATTAGTAGACGGCAGAACGTTGGAGCAACTTGAACTCGGCACTTAGGTTCAAAGTATGTGATTAATGAGTGTGCTAGGATTAATTGGGGTTTGGAGTACATGAGAGATGAGAGGTTGAGGTTGTTTGAGTGCTAGAAGTTAGAGTGTGAGTTCGGAAGCGAAGAAGGAAGTTATCAAAGCTGATTCATGTACTCGACTTATATTCGTACCGTGTCTGGCACCGAGTTACATAGTCGATATGAGTAATATGTTCAAACTTCATCTCGACAAGGAGTCGATCAGTGAGAATATTCATTTCTCATTTGATCTCTCATTTGATTTTCCGTTCAGATCTTCAGAAGCCTGAGCGCGAATGGTATATACATTATCGTAATGTATGAGAACTCGGGCGGGGACAGACATTGGGAAAGATGTTTGAATGACTCGATTCAGACTTACTAGAAAAGCAAATTTACTTCTTTTATCATTTCGTTGACTCCGAGTACCGCTGAGATAGGAAGGAGGAGGGAATGAAATGTGGATTCGGAGGTGCTATGGGGAATGACTCGTGATGGTTTCGCGGGAGATTCCGTATTATGTATGTATAAAGGAAGTAGTACTGACTGTGCTGATTTGATTAATGATTAATGAGCGTGCTAGGACTCACGAGGCTAGAGTGCTTAATTATGAGAGGTTGACGAACTTGTTTGGGAAAGTGATTTGATTGTATGTTTAATTAGTAGACGTTAGTCGGCAGTGGGTTCGAGGAAAGACCTTGTAAGGTGGAGAGTATGTTATGTCTAGTTTCATCGATGTGCGTGGATGGTGAGATATTAGTTGCTGGAGGTGCTCGAGTCTCTGAAGGAGTGGTCGATCTTTCAAGCTGAGAGTGTTGTTCATCTTATTTCTATTTTTCGGTAACTGATACATTGTATACAACGGTTTCAGAGGAGCTCGAGTATACATTATCCGGTACAATGGTGTGCATGTGAGACCTTGAGAACTCGTGCATCGAAAATGAGATGGTTAGATGTTCGAATGACTCGAAGACTTAGAAATAGCTTAGAATAGCAATTACTTCTTTTATCATCTTGCTAAGCAAAGTGTTTCCATCAGAGAACACAACAAAAATCAGACTACGGGGAGACTAGTGCTGAAATAAGAAGGAAGGATTGTAAAAAACAGTTCTAGGGTTTGCTCCGAGTGGTCTCTGAGCGCGGTAGACCCGATGCGTGGGTGCCAGGGAATGCCCAATGCCCAGCCCAACCATATATGTAACCAAGTTTAGACAAGACGAGAGAAACCGAAGGCGGTGGTGACGTGTTTCAATCATAATAATGGAATGTGTGTGTGCCTAGATAAGATAACCACGCTAAAGTGCTGTGCTTGAATGTTTTAATAGAAGTAATTCTCAAGTGGATTTTTCTCGGTAATATATTTAGTGTGGAGCGCTTCGAGTGTACCCGTATTGGGTGGTGTTCAGGTACCCTTTGCCCAATGCCTTGCCGTCCGCTGTGTGAGGCGAGGATGGATAGATGGAGAGTTGTGAGCCTCATGGAGATGATGACGTTTCTTTTGTCATTTTGATAATTAAAGAGAGAGTGAGAGAGTGAGAGGACCCGGAAGACTTGGAAAGGGTGACCAGAGTTGTTCAAATTGGTTGTCCTATACCCTGTGCCCTAATGCTTGTTATGACCCGAACCGAGAATTAGTAGACGGCAGAACGTTGGAGCAACTTGAACTCGGCACTTAGGTTCAAAGTATGTGATTAATGAGTGTGCTAGGATTAATTGGGGTTTGGAGTACATGAGAGATGAGAGGTTGAGGTTGTTTGAGTGCTAGAAGTTAGAGTGTGAGTTCGGAAGCGAAGAAGGAAGTTATCAAAGCTGATTCATGTACTCGACTTATATTCGTACCGTGTCTGGCACCGAGTTACATAGTCGATATGAGTAATATGTTCAAACTTCATCTCGACAAGGAGTCGATCAGTGAGAATATTCATTTCTCATTTGATCTCTCATTTGATTTTCCGTTCAGATCTTCAGAAGCCTGAGCGCGAATGGTATATACATTATCGTAATGTATGAGAACTCGGGCGGGGACAGACATTGGGAAAGATGTTTGAATGACTCGATTCAGACTTACTAGAAAAGCAAATTTACTTCTTTTATCATTTCGTTGACTCCGAGTACCGCTGAGATAGGAAGGAGGAGGGAATGAAATGTGGATTCGGAGGTGCTATGGGGAATGACTCGTGATGGTTTCGCGGGAGATTCCGTATTATGTATGTATAAAGGAAGTAGTACTGACTGTGCTGATTTGATTAATGATTAATGAGCGTGCTAGGACTCACGAGGCTAGAGTGCTTAATTATGAGAGGTTGACGAACTTGTTTGGGAAAGTGATTTGATTGTATGTTTAATTAGTAGACGTTAGTCGGCAGTGGGTTCGAGGAAAGACCTTGTAAGGTGGAGAGTATGTTATGTCTAGTTTCATCGATGTGCGTGGATGGTGAGATATTAGTTGCTGGAGGTGCTCGAGTCTCTGAAGGAGTGGTCGATCTTTCAAGCTGAGAGTGTTGTTCATCTTATTTCTATTTTTCGGTAACTGATACATTGTATACAACGGTTTCAGAGGAGCTCGAGTATACATTATCCGGTACAATGGTGTGCATGTGAGACCTTGAGAACTCGTGCATCGAAAATGAGATGGTTAGATGTTCGAATGACTCGAAGACTTAGAAATAGCTTAGAATAGCAATTACTTCTTTTATCATCTTGCTAAGCAAAGTGTTTCCATCAGAGAACACAACAAAAATCAGACTACGGGGAGACTAGTGCTGAAATAAGAAGGAAGGATTGTAAATTTAGAGGCACTGCGGAAATCATCTCACGGGAGATTCCGTCTTTTAGACATTATGTGAATTAGGTGGAGATTATCTGTCTGCCTAAGTCAGTCATTTGACAGTCAGACATCGGACTAGGTTGTACCGGTATTGGAGGCGCTGGATAAGATCAACGGTCACGGTGTTCACGATTCACCGGGTGTCGCGGTTCTCAATGACAGATTCATAAATTGCGCCACATCAGGCTTGAACCTGATTGAAGAGTAGGATGATGCATATCGCGATTTGATAGTATTTTCTGAGGTAGAAAGAGACCATAGGACGACGATATGAATTTGTGTCTGATTGAATATATGCTCCCACACACAAGTCTTCTAGTAACCACGGCTGATATCGATGCCGCGATCCATGGAGGAAGCGGTAGAATTTAAGCTCTTGTTCACCTTGCAAGTTGTAACGGCTCGGGGGGAAGATGCCGAAATGCTTCCCAATTCCAAATGGATCTCTCCGACCGCAATATTCCGTCCTTTATATGTGACCAGAGTTGTTCAAATTGGTTGCCCTATACCCTGTGCCCTAATGCTCGTTATGACCCGAATCGAGAATTGGTAGACGGCAGAACGTTGGAGCACTTGAAACTCGGCACTTAGGTTCAAAGTAGGTGATTAATGAGTGTGCTAGGATTAATTGGGGTTTGGAGTATATGAGAGATGAGAGGTTGAGGTTGTTTGAGAGCTAGAAGTTAGAGAGTCAGTTCGGAAGCGAGGAAGGAAGTTATCAAAGCTGATTCATGTATTCGACTTATATTCGTACCGTGTCTGGTACCGAGTTACATAGTCGACACGTTCAAAAACTTCATCTCGACAAGGAGTCGATCAGTGAGAATATTTCATTTCTCATTTAATTTCAACTTGTTTGATTTTCGACGATACAGTGTTCAAATATTTAGAAGCTTGAGCGCGAATGGTATATACGTTATCGTAATGTATGAGAACTTGGGCAGGGACAGACATCGGGAAAGATGTTTGAATGACTCGGTTCAGACTTGCTAAAAAAGCAATTTACTTCTTTTATCGTTTCGTTGACTCCGAGTACCGCTGAGATAGGAAGGAGGAGGGAATGAAATGTGGATTCGGAGGCGCTGCGAGGCATGATTCGTGACGGTTTCGCGGGAGATTCCGTATTATGTATGTATAGAAGTAGTACTAACTGTGCTGATTTGATTAATGATTAATGAGCGTGCTAGGACTCACGAGGCTGGAGTGCTTAATTATGAGAGGTTGACGAACTTGTTTGGGAAAGTGATTTGATTGTATGTTTAATTAGTAGACGTTAGTCGGCAGTGGGTTCGAGGAAAGACCTTGTAAGGTGGAGAGTATGTTATGTCTAGTTTCATCGATGTGCGTGGATGGTGAGATATTAGTTGCTGGAGGTGCTCGAGTCTCTGAAGGAGTGGTCGATCTTTCAAGCTGAGAGTGTTGTTCATCTTATTTCTATTTTTCGGTAACTGATACATTGTATACAACGGTTTCAGAGGAGCTCGAGTATACATTATCCGGTACAATGGTGTGCATGTGAGACCTTGAGAACTCGTGCATCGAAAATGAGATGGTTAGATGTTCGAATGACTCGAAGACTTAGAAATAGCTTAGAATAGCAATTACTTCTTTTATCATCTTGCTAAGCAAAGTGTTTCCATCAGAGAACACAACAAAAATCAGACTACGGGGAGACTAGTGCTGAAATAAGAAGGAAGGATTGTAAATTTAGAGGCACTGCGGAAATCATCTCACGGGAGATTCCGTCTTTTAGACATTATGTGAATTAGGTGGAGATTATCTGTCTGCCTAAGTCAGTCATTTGACAGTCAGACATCGGACTAGGTTGTACCGGTATTGGAGGCGCTGGATAAGATCAACGGTCACGGTGTTCACGATTCACCGGGTGTCGCGGTTCTCAATGACAGATTCATAAATTGCGCCACATCAGGCTTGAACCTGATTGAAGAGTAGGATGATGCATATCGCGATTTGATAGTATTTTCTGAGGTAGAAAGAGACCATAGGACGACGATATGAATTTGTGTCTGATTGAATATATGCTCCCACACACAAGTCTTCTAGTAACCACGGCTGATATCGATGCCGCGATCCATGGAGGAAGCGGTAGAATTTAAGCTCTTGTTCACCTTGCAAGTTGTAACGGCTCGGGGGGAAGATGCCGAAATGCTTCCCAATTCCAAATGGATCTCTCCGACCGCAATATTCCGTCCTTTATACATTTTGTGAAAGTGGGTGGTGATAATTGGTTTTCGTCAGGCTTTCGCTAATGCTGCGGCTGAAGAGTTTGTTGCCACCATCAGCGATGTAGTCCGCTGATCTGGGTTTAAAGGCTCTAGATTAATGGATCAAGTCAAGGTTCGCCGAGTATCCGTTTTTAATTCGTTCCACAAATTCTCAGGGTTATATGATTAGGCTGTAACATGCTGTTATATTATGAGAGAAATTTAGAAGGAGAACGAGCAGCAGTGGGAAGATTAATCACCTCCACAGGGGAAAACTGCTGTTTTGTTACACATAAACCATCGGGTATATGATCAAAAATGGGTCGTAGTCCTATTACGACCGGCCACATGCCTTCGATTGAAGGTGCTGAGAGGAAAAGAGTCAACAACAGGCGCAGTCTAACTATACGAGCACTAGTCATGTCAGCCGCCGAGCGACACAGTTATCAGTCATCTCGCCACAGTGTACAGCACATTTCACGCTGCGAGGCATGATTCGTGACGGTTTCGCGGGAGATTCCGTATTATGTATGTATAGAAGTAGTACTAACTGTGCTGATTTGATTAATGATTAATGAGCGTGCTAGGACTCACGAGGCTAGAGTGCTTAATTATGAGAGGTTGACGAACTTGTTTGGGAAAGTGATTTGATTGTATGTTTAATTAGTAGACGTTAGTCGGCAGTGGGTTCGAGGAAAGACCTTGTAAGGTGGAGGGTATGTTATGTCTAGTTTCATCGTTGTGCGTGGATGGTGTATTAGTTGCTGGGGGTGCTCGAGTCTCTGAAGGAGTGGTCGATCCTTCAAGCTGAGAGTGTTGTTCGTTTTATTTCTATTTTTCGGTACCACTGACATATCGTATACAATTTTGGTTTCAGAGAAGCTCGAGGATACATTGTCTAGTAGAATGTGCATGTGAGACCTTGAGAACTCGTGCGTCGAAAACGAGATGGTTAGATGTTCGAATGACTCGAAGACTTAGAAATAGCTTAGAACAGCAATTACTTCTTTTATCATTCTGCTAAGCAAAGTGTTTCCATCAGAGAACACAACAAGAATCAGACTACGGGGAGACTAGTGCTGAAATAAGAAGGAAGGATTGTAAATTTAGAGGCACTGCGGAAATCATCTCACGGGAGATTCCGTCTTTTAGACATTATGTGAATTAGGTGGAGATTATCTGTCTGCCTAAGTCAGTCATTTGACAGTCAGACATCGGACTAGGTTGTACCGGTATTGGAGGCGCTGGATAAGATCAACGGTCACGGTGTTCACGATTCACCGGGTGTCGCGGTTCTCAATGACAGATTCATAAATTGCGCCACATCAGGCTTGAACCTGATTGAAGAGTAGGATGATGCATATCGCGATTTGATAGTATTTTCTGAGGTAGAAAGAGACCATAGGACGACGATATGAATTTGTGTCTGATTGAATATATGCTCCCACACACAAGTCTTCTAGTAACCACGGCTGATATCGATGCCGCGATCCATGGAGGAAGCGGTAGAATTTAAGCTCTTGTTCACCTTGCAAGTTGTAACGGCTCGGGGGGAAGATGCCGAAATGCTTCCCAATTCCAAATGGATCTCTCCGACCGCAATATTCCGTCCTTTATACATTTTGTGAAAGTGGGTGGTGATAATTGGTTTTCGTCAGGCTTTCGCTAATGCTGCGGCTGAAGAGTTTGTTGCCACCATCAGCGATGTAGTCCGCTGATCTGGGTTTAAAGGCTCTAGATTAATGGATCAAGTCAAGGTTCGCCGAGTATCCGTTTTTAATTCGTTCCACAAATTCTCAGGGTTATATGATTAGGCTGTAACATGCTGTTATATTATGAGAGAAATTTAGAAGGAGAACGAGCAGCAGTGGGAAGATTAATCACCTCCACAGGGGAAAACTGCTGTTTTGTTACACATAAACCATCGGGTATATGATCAAAAATGGGTCGTAGTCCTATTACGACCGGCCACATGCCTTCGATTGAAGGTGCTGAGAGGAAAAGAGTCAACAACAGGCGCAGTCTAACTATACGAGCACTAGTCATGTCAGCCGCCGAGCGACACAGTTATCAGTCATCTCGCCACAGTGTACAGCACATTTCATTAGCGACGATGATCATCCGCCCACATGGCATCAGTGATCGATGATCCACGAGGTACATAATGTATTTCGTGCGATCCGAATAAGAAGCAGGCTGTGTTTGTATTAGTTGGGGTTGATTTTCTCTTCGAGTTACGTATATCGCCACTGACAAGGTAGAGACCGTTACATCACTTCTGGAGACAGTCAGCTGCGGATATGTCCACCTCAGTGGATCGTACAAGCTTTCAGTACACTTGCTGCGGCACACAGTCCACGGAGGTTATAGCATTACGAGGGATTCAGATTTGGTGCAGAGAAAATAGAAACGGAGACAAGACATAGCCGTCGCTGATGTAGTAGTGTGATACATAGGGAATTTTGATTGTAGACGACGACTATATTTGTGCCATCCGAGTCGTGAGGAAATGTTTAATCGGGGAAATTCTTTTTCTTGGCACTCTCGAGCGAATCACGCGTTGAGGGGTTCGCTCTAGCGAACAATCTATAACGAGGGACAAAATCAAGTCATACATGTGGATGTGTTCTGCCGCAGCGGTTACAGTGGACAGAGAACAATAGTCATGAACCTTTATATTTGAACAGCATCGTGAGCCCAGGGTTCATGCTGGTCCCATTGTTCGTGAAGTAACAATGGGAAGTTACCTAGCAACTTCAAAGGCAATGCAATTGGTCCAATATTTGTTCGGCCACAGAAGTAGTCGCATGGTAATACCAGCTCCAAGTCTCCAATAGTACAGTGTGGAACGTTCTGGTGTATCATGAACAGAAGCAAAAATATGATAACATCAGTAGAACTAGAGAACATCAGTGATCACAGGGAACAGTCGCCCTCGCGCTGCATGGGACCATGCCTGACATCGCTATAAATAGGGTTTGTTCGACGTTTAGTAGGAGTCTTGGAGGTCGAGGCATATAGGACGACGATGTGAACTTGTGTCTGATTGAATATATGCTCCCACACGCAAGTCTTCTAGTAACCACGACTGATCTCGGTGCCACCATCCATGGGGGAAGCGGTAGAATTTAAGCTCTTATTCACCTTGCAAGTTGTAACGGCTCGGGGGGAGATGCCGAAACGCTTCCCAATTCCAAATGGATCTCTCCGACCGCAATATTCCGTCCTTTATACATTTTGTGAAAGTGGGTGGTGATAATTGGTTTTCGTCAGGCTTTCGCTAATGCTGCGGCTGAAGAGTTTGTTGCCACCATCAGCGATGTAGTCCGCTGATCTGGGTTTAAAGGCTCTAGATTAATGGATCAAGTCAAGGTTCGCCGAGTATCCGTTTTTAATTCGTTCCACAAATTCTCAGGGTTATATGATTAGGCTGTAACATGCTGTTATATTATGAGAGAAATTTAGAAGGAGAACGAGCAGCAGTGGGAAGATTAATCACCTCCACAGGGGAAAACTGCTGTTTTGTTACACATAAACCATCGGGTATATGATCAAAAATGGGTCGTAGTCCTATTACGACCGGCCACATGCCTTCGATTGAAGGTGCTGAGAGGAAAAGAGTCAACAACAGGCGCAGTCTAACTATACGAGCACTAGTCATGTCAGCCGCCGAGCGACACAGTTATCAGTCATCTCGCCACAGTGTACAGCACATTTCATTAGCGACGATGATCATCCGCCCACATGGCATCAGTGATCGATGATCCACGAGGTACATAATGTATTTCGTGCGATCCGAATAAGAAGCAGGCTGTGTTTGTATTAGTTGGGGTTGATTTTCTCTTCGAGTTACGTATATCGCCACTGACAAGGTAGAGACCGTTACATCACTTCTGGAGACAGTCAGCTGCGGATATGCCCACCTCAGTGGATCGTACAAGCTTTCAGTACACTTGCTGCGGCACACAGTCCACGGAGGTTATAGCATTACGAGGGATTCAGATTTGGTGCAGAGAAAATAGAAACGGAGACAAGACATAGCCGTCGCTGATGTAGTAGTGTGATACATAGGGAATTTTGATTGTAGACGACGACTATATTTGTGCCATCCGAGTCGTGAGGAAATGTTTAATCGGGGAAATTCTTTTTCTTGGCACTCTCGAGCGAATCACGCGTTGAGGGGTTCGCTCTAGCGAACAATCTATAACGAGGGACAAAATCAAGTCATACATGTGGATGTGTTCTGCCGCAGCGGTTACAGTGGACAGAGAACAATAGTCATGAACCTTTATATTTGAACAGCATCGTGAGCCCAGGGTTCATGCTGGTCCCATTGTTCGTGAAGTAACAATGGGAAGTTACCTAGCAACTTCAAAGGCAATGCAATTGGTCCAATATTTGTTCGGCTACAGAAGTAGTCGCATGGTAATACCTGCTCCAAGTCTCCAATTGTACAGTGTGGAACGTTCTGGCGTATCATGAACAGAAGCAAAAATATGATAACATCAGTAGAACTAGAGAACATCAGTGATCACAGGGAACAGTCGCCCTCGCGCTGCATGGGACCATGCCTGACATCGCTATAAATAGGGTTTGTTCGACGTTTAGTAGGAGTCTTGGAGGTCGAGGCGAGGCTGGGAGTGTTGTTGAGACTTATGTTAAGTATATGTCACACGGTCACGGATGCCGTGATCGCATCGTCCGGAAGGTCAATGCCAGTCGGCCTTCAGTAACACCTGAGAATTGCATTGTCTGATGCGTAGGTGCCTGTTTGATCGCAACAATCACAAAGCTCAGGGTAGGGCAGGTGAGTAACCTTGCCGAACAAGACAACGTAAGCGGGTAGAAGTGCGGTGCCTGAATGAGGTACGAGCTCGAGCGCTGGGGTCCATAAGACAACGAGGAATACATTCAGAATGTATTACTGCGAGACGAAGAAGGGTCACCTCGAGGATAAGAGGGTGGAAGCAGACCTTAAATTTATTGCCTTATCGACGGGTCCCAAGGCAACCAAGCTCTGCGGAAGGGTTCAGTGGCAACGTTCGTGTGTAGCAGTCCTTGAACATTTGCGCGAGTCTATTGTGTCTAGACAGAAGCCACACCGCCCGCGTGTCAAGAGGAGTGGTACACGGAGAAATGAAGGAACCAGTGTCGTAAAGGCAATGCCAGACGATTGGAGCCCATGGTTTGAGCAATTTTGAGTCGAAGAAGCCCTGAGACCAACAAGTGCACTGCAGTTTGAAAACTAATCACTGATTACCGCATTGGACAAGTGCCAAGTTGACTGGAGCGTCGGCAGATAACATAGACCGGAGATGGTCCAGCGTTAAGGCCAATGCTTTAAGCGCTTAGAGAGAGCGCCTGGCATGAGCGCCGAAAGGCAGAAGCAATGTGGTGATGAAGAAGCATGTTCTTGATTGCAGGGACCCAAGTTTCCGTCATTCAATGGTCCTTGGCCGATACGAGGTAATAATAGACAAGCAAAAAAAATATGGGGGAACATAAGAGATCTCCGCGATTCATCAGATCACTTGTCATTTCTCGTGTCCGCAGTTGACGAGCTAAAATAAGTTCACATAGGAGGCCTAACTTAACCAGAGTCAGCTACAAGGAGAGATTCATCCATGTGATTTCACTTACATCGAATGCTGTTGAGGATGGCGTAGAATAGACACTGCTGCTATGATTTGATTAATGAGAAACATACGAATGATGACTGTCGTCACGACACGCGCAGAGACTTGGACCACGATTCCTCCCAAATTTTCCCAAAGTAATGTTCTGGTTGAGGCGGCAGTGTACTATTAAACGTCCTAGGAGGCAGATCGTGCCTCAGATGAAGAAAGACATAACATTTGGTCTGTCGCTTGTCAGTTGAGTGGTCCTCGGGTGAGTATTTTGAGAGTGATACTGTTCAGGATGTCGGGAACCTGTAAACGTTGTACTTACCTGGTAGGCTGGCGAAATACGCGCAGTGTTTCTCATGGGGCAGTGACCCAATACTAGAGACGATGGGCTTGTGGCAACCGTGGCGTTAGGCGCGGGAGACATGTTCTGTCGTCTAGTGTCTTATTTTGGTGGCTATT
Source organism: Leucoagaricus sp. SymC.cos (assembly GCA_001563735.1). Taxonomy (NCBI): domain Eukaryota; kingdom Fungi; phylum Basidiomycota; class Agaricomycetes; order Agaricales; family Agaricaceae; genus Leucoagaricus; species Leucoagaricus sp. SymC.cos. The sequence goes on from KQ963020.1 coordinate 65,451, forward strand.
TGCACTAACGAATGAATGGATTAAACCCGGCTGGAGCGGATTAAGCATGAGAATAGTTGTCGGAAGTTGTGCGCAAACCAATTTGAAGAAAGCTGTTCGACATATTTGACAGATATTTTTCGATCTCCTATTCCCTCAGCGTATAGGGGAAATATCAAATGGGGAGCAAGACTAGCGACTTTGTAGAGAAGTGAGGTGGACGAAACATGAATTATAACGGGACAACTCACGTCCTGTAAGCTACTAGATGCTCATACACAAGAAGGATTTCTTGATCAGAAAAAAGTACTTGGAGTGGCTAAAACGCACGGTAATTTTGGCGTGAAACGGTAATAGATTCCTGCTAATATGTGCTTTGAGTCGGCAGTACCTTTCCTTGCTAACTAAATTATTCCTGCCAAGACCGGTGACTGAAGGCATCCGACAAGTATAGGCGCCTGCGTGGGCGCCTCATCGTCTAAGGCGCCTATGCATAAACGCTGGGGAGTACCAGCTCCGAGGAAGCCGGTGCTCTGGTAAAGGGGGAATGTGGTGACATATGGGGAGATGTTGGAGTCAGATGGAGAATACGGGTATGAGCTGGGATCTTTGAGTCGGTTCCATGAATCAACGTCAGGCGCTAGGAGGTCCGTAGCAGTGGTAATGGAGAAAGCTCATAAGATTGCGTCTATGTGGCGCGGGAGTTCGTCATGAGAAAACTCTGGATAGTTGATTATATTCATGCAGGAAAGAACTGGTGACGGTAAGAAAGACACTGCTCTTGATTTTTTCTACATTTCCGGCTGCCAGAAATGGTACAACCGGGATGGGGAACCGTCCGTCCATCGGCGTAGGTTGGGGTCAAAGTCACAACAGGAGCGACCGTTAATCCGTAACTACGGGCTCTGATTCACTGTGAGTAGCAAGTGCATCACTCTGGCGCTCGTTCATTGATGATTTCATGGAAGTCAAAGTTTAATTAATCGATGAGGGATCGCTGCGCTTGGTTTCCAAGGCGCCTACGTCGCGCTTTCCGTGTTGTTTCCGTCCGGATGTTCCAGCCATGTGATTCTGTCGTTCTTGAGCTTGAGCAAGTTTCCTTCTGAGAGTATGGAGCCCTCGATTAAAACAAGCTGATTAGTGGAGTGAAAGCAGCGTTATGACCGACTAGGTTCCCACGGAAAAGAGTTTGGCATCACACGCGGACCAATAATAGAGCATTGGTCGGAACCCCTGTCCATAGCCATAACGGTCTTGGAAACTCGAGTTACCCTGCAGGTCACGAGGCTATTCAACACTCTGACGCTCTTATGTGCCATCATTACTCGTTGAATTGAGTAAGGCCTCAAGATTATTCACCTCCGTCAAAGGCGGGAGCGACTGCATTTTGTTGGCGCGTCACTTGCATCGCCTCCACTCCGTTTGAGTAAATCCAGATCGGGCGATGGCACGATCACCGCTTTACTTCTCCAAAGCAACAGGGTAGCTAACAGAAGGATGTCGCCAGAGTACCATTGTATCACCTTACAACACTCGAGGATACGCGTTCCCTGCGTGGTAGGTGTGAACGTGATAGAGGTTTGCTACGCTTGGTGGAATGAGCTTCGAAATCTGTCAGAACACAAGGGAAGAACATGGAAGTTCCACCAACTCTGAGTGTACGAGGGTGAAAGGCTGTTGAGTACTGGGGACATTGGTCCAGACTAGGCTCGTCACCGCCTCGAGACTCGCATATTCCTGGTACAAGGTATCATCAAACTACGTTCAAAGGTCTGAAGCATAGCCCGAGTCCTATTTTTTAAGCGTCACAGATTTCGGCACACCATACCTCAAGATTCTATAATGCACCAAAGAAGGGAATCTTTTTCCGATGGAACGGAGACCAGTTATCTGTCCAAGTCTTTCAAAAGCAGTACAGAGTCGTAGCCTGATGCTTGATGCAACCATCCCCGCAATCCGTAAGGGTATAAATCATAATTTCTATTTTCGGTAAACGGCAATCTGGATCCCGAACCTTCCGACGCCCGTCACCAGCATCGCTTTTGAAAATGTAAACTCGCATAATCACCCTAATAGCAAACCAGTCGGGGCCGTTCCGCAAAGGACCCTGTCTTACGGATCTGGATTACCTGAACTGTTCCACAGTCGCTCTCCAATACCTGCTTCAAAGCAGTACACCACTGGCTCCCGCACATATAAAAACCACGTCGACATGCCCTGATCTTCCAGCTATTCATCCTCTACTCAACACAATGCCTGGAAAACACGTCAGGTTCGCGAGAAACAATACGATCCATCCTATCTCCCCTTCCACTCTTCCTCCCCCTCCCCCGCTCACATACGACAGTTATTCCCCAGCATCTACAAACTCTTTGCTAACACCACCCGACTACTCGGCACCTCTTCCTCCTACTAAATCATACTCGCATTATAATGCACCTCTCCAGCGTTCTCATTCCGCCCATCACTCATCAGCTCTCCGGCTCCATCCTTTGCTCGAGAACTCCTCGCACCCTGAGCTCACTTATGATGTTCGCTTACCTCCGACCCAAATTGGCTCCAAGCGACGTGTTATCACTTCGGAAGAGTTCAGAGACCCGGCGACGTCACCACGTACACCCTCGATGACCATCATCCATAAATATCTTCGTTGGAGCATTCATGTTCGGGGAAGTGGATATTCCAAAAGTCGGGGGGTGTACTATGTCACGGTGTGGGATGTGCTAAACGCCATCCATACTTCCATGAGGGCGTCGATCAACCAAAGGGACTACGACGAACTTGGGAGCAAGCACCAGAATAGAGTGCGGAAAGCGTACGAAGACAGATATAGGATGTATCCCCGAGGCTCATCAGCCTATGAGGAGGGGAAGATGGGTGGCGTTCGGAGAGTTGATTTCTTGGTGGATTTTGTGAAGTTTATGGGGCTTACACCCCATAACGTGGAGAAGGGGGAGTACATGCTTCACACCGACCATTGAGTGTCCGGTAGATATCGGCACGCGACCATATATCGGTTTTCGCGACGCAGCGACCCTGCGTCATCCCACTAGAGCAAATTCACTGGTTGAGGCTCTGGCGGTCTTAGTTCTGCTAGCATCTTGAGGTTAGTGAACAATTCGGGGTACCTCTGGTACCCTTGGACATGCTCATGTCATTGTTTGAGTTCGCATATTCGTTACTTTATTTTCTCTATAGTTTCGTGTGGCACTTATACCCGATGATACCTGCCACGTTATACTAAGTATCTGTACAAATCATGTGCTACCACGCGATTTATGATAGGTTGTGTAATGCTCACGTAGTCTCAACAATGAATATCTACTAGTTTGATCCGTTGAGTTTCCGTTCGCATTTTTAGACTGGAGCTGTTCAGAGAAAGTCCGAGGAGATCTAAGGCTCTCGGGTAGGACTTGGCCGGGCAGCTCGGACATTTCGATGATGTTCCATTTGACCACCTCTCATGAGCTACATAGGTGGACTTCGGACTTAAGTTTAGGCAACGGAGCTGCTGAGGTAAATGCTTGCAGAGTCAGTGACTCGCTGCGCAGCAGTGAGGCATGACGCATGATGTATCGTAATCTAGCCATGATGACGATGAGTGGTCTGATTGAAGATTTGCATTGGAGGTACCAGACGCTCGAAGAGTCGAAAGGCCATAGGTTGACCAACGATGACGTCAGACCTAGTGAGAATGAAGTTTGCCAGAGTCAGTCAGGGAACGCTTTGGTACACGTGTACCAGCATGGTGCTGACATATACCTTTGACGGACTAATATCTTGGACTGAAACAGGCAGCTCAAGTCAAGGTTTTGCACTGAACGAATCTAATTGGTACTTGAACTGACCTCTACAGAGTACGCTAGAATACAGCCAGGTTCAGTCTCACCAACATGATCTCACTCAAATACATCCATATTTGTACATAGCCCACCACCCGACTGAAATCGCCGCCAATCTGAACCATGCCTTTCTCCCCCGC
>KQ963020.1:80849-96252 GCA_001563735.1 Leucoagaricus sp. SymC.cos
GGTAAGCCTAGTAAGCTCTGTCGTGAGGGACAGTTTATGTATTCCAGGCTCGAGAAAGCGCGCAGAAAATGGTAGAACTTACTTCGTTGGGTCTTAGCGGCAGACAGGGAACATAAAATCCAGAACTCACCGATCTTCCCTCTGTCTCAGCTGACAAGTTGACTACCACTTGATTAAAATCGGTATTTGTGCCACAGTCCACACTTGTGAAGAGAATAGAGGTTGGTGGTCTCCCTACCCCCATAGAATATTCCAGAGGTTGGATAGGCAACATTCTAAATCGATCCCCGGAGGGTTGTCCACTCACGGACAAGGTATTATTGAAAAAGCCATTTTCGGTATTATCCGAGTGAGTGCACCCTCAGACACATTGTAAATGAATGACTGATCTTTGGTAATTAATACTCTTGTTGACCAATGGGCCAGCCATTGTAATAGTTGGAAGATAGTGTATAGGAGAAGCTGGGGAAAGGGGCGAGTTTGACCCTTGTATAGCTCAGGACCATGCAACCAACTTATTCTGATATCATTTACTGCGGTATCATGTTGGTAGGAGGAATACTTACTCTAGCTGCCCGAGTGTATGAACCATCACTTTGGAAGCTCGTAAGCCATGTTCCAACTAAGAAACCAATTCTGACACTGAGAAAGAGGTGTTACGACTCGGGATCTGACTCATGGAAACCGTTGTTCAACCCGACTGTTAGATGATATTCTGAAATTAACGCCACGCTGCAAAGTTTGACGTTCAAGAATTCAATGGTGGTGGTAAGTCTCTTATCAGTTGCTTGCCTTCACACAGAGATTGTAAGAATCAGTAGCCACGGAGCTTAACCCCGATATACTTTCATTAACATGCTCCTCGATACGTGACGATGGATCCAAGCATTGCTGTCCACCTTATTGTTGGAATTTGATTCCCATATTAGGACAATCGTGAAATGTCCGCGACACAAGCAGCGACACGCGACACGATGACACATTCCACCATAGCACTCATTGTTTAATAATCCTCCATTGTTCTCTGTGGTAGATGTAGAAAACGTATAAATACCCTAGATAATTTCCTGTATTCCTCGTCCTTTTGCCTCCCAATACACTCTCCTCTCACGATTACATAAGTCCCTTCAACACTTATTCCATCCATTGCCTTGATCTTATCTTCTGGTGCATTACCGTTAAGTCTGATGTGCATCATATGCCGTCGTCGTCAACAGGAGAGCGGCGCCGAGGCTGCGGTACGTTAAGGGCGACGATATTGGTCATGAGAAACTCCTCCCCCAAAAAGGCGTGTACTGGCTCCGGAGATCACTCTGTGAATGCCGCGACGAGATCGGCTATAGTTCTTCTTTCAGGACTTTTATTGAGCTTCTACCTTTGACTGTACTGGCTTGCTTCCACAGGCTGGTCTCCTAGCTCGAGCTTCTGCCAGTGATTGATTTCATTGCCTCCTCATCATATTCTGTGTGATGTTGCTTGGGCTGGTCCATAACTACCGCATTAGTTTCGCAGCTACTTATGACACTCCACTTGGTGTGGCAGGTAACTAAGCACCCTGCTAATACTAAGCAAACTCCGAAATCATGATCAAGCCCGATCCACAGCTAGGTCAAAATTTCGGCCAGTAGAATGCAAGTGCACGACGACATAGTTCCTATATGGATTTCTTTCTACCTCTCGTAAACGTGCTGCTCGCGTGGTTACCCTGTTCAAGTTGCTCATGCAGCACAAGTGTACAGTGTTCGACAAAAGACAAAGCTTTCTGACACTGCACAAAGGCGATGAGTTATGGGCATGGAGTCCACATGGCCATGATGCGGCGAACACAACTTTTGTTCCATAATCGCACGAAAGTAACGCGCACATCATCGAGATCGTCATAAAAAACAATGAAGAAACGGCAGAGCACCGCCTCAGTGATGTTTATTTATACGTGTTTGTCAGTCATCTCAACGAATTTTCCTGCAAGTTATTCTTCGGTACTTTGCTGCCATATCGCATGCAGAGGTAAGGAGAGTTAGACACATACCCTACCAATTTTTTGAAGCTTTCTTCTTAGTCCTGGTAAGGAATTAGCAACAGGACAACGCATGATTCAGTAAGCGCTTTAGTGGGCGTCTTGACATTGCCCTGGGAGCCAAATGCAGGGTCGTTGACAGGCACATGTTGATCTGCTTTGAAGTCGGCCGCTCACATCATCCGCACCCTCCTCCGCATCTCCAGTTTCTTGTAAATATAGCTGAGGTCTTGATTGACTCTCGGTTTCCGTCCCTCCCCCCTTCCCCTCAATATCACCAATCCTGTCAAGCTGGCTCCCCGACCTCTTCCACTTGTCGGTATCTACAGCGTCTACAATCACACCCCGAGTGCTGCTCGCCAGACAGTACTTTATGTGTTGAGCTGTATTCTGCGAATCTACAGTAAACTAAAGGTGAGTTTATTTGCCAAATTTCTTTTACACCTGATACCTATTTGTTTCCTTAGTCTCTCGTTCGGGTTGCGAGAGCCTCATCTCGCTCTCTGCCGCCGACGGGCGGGAGAGAGGAATCATCAAACCCTCCAGACGAACCACCTACAACTGGTCAAGATCCTCCTGAAGCATCCCACCACTCCAGGTTCCCTTCCTCGGAAAGCGCTTCTTCCGACGACACCCTCGTGGCTTCAGACTCGTCTGTGCCGAAGGCCCAGATCGAGAAGTCTGTCTCAGAAGCACGAACCAGATGCAGAAAAGCACTCCTCATCGGAATCCAATATCTGGGAAGTGATAAAGACAAGCTTGCCGGTCCTCATAAAGATGTTCGAGATATGAAGCAGGCACTCCTCGGTACGTCCAGCTGCTTATAGTTGTGTGCGGAATATCAATGAACATGACCCCTCATAGAACTGTACCATTACGATGAGCGTGACATAACTATCTTGATCGACAACGGTGATTCAGGTCAGCTTCAACCGACACGAAAGAACATGGTGAGTTCGGTTTCCGTATGCTGGGCTTCCGACGTACCGCTCATCTGATAAACCTAGATTGCGCAAATTCAGAAACTAGTATCGGATGGTCAACCAGGAGATACTTTCTTCTTTCATTGTATGCGTCATTTCTTGCTTGCTGTCTTTTTTTCTAAATTCTGTGCAGATGCAGGTCATTCGAAACAGGTGGATAACAGGGATAACAGCGAAGAGGATGGCAAGGACGAGTGTATGTACTTCCCTTGTCCCGTGTGGGACTTTGAGTCTGACTTCCTCTATAGGCCTTGTCCCTCTTGATGGGTCTCAAACATCGGAATTTCTGATTAAAGATAATGTAGGACATGCCTCGAATGTGGATACCGATGAATATTAACGTTATCTTTAGGATCTGCGCAAATATTTGGTGGATAACCTACCCAGCGGTTGCACCTTGGTGGTAGGCCAGAAGCCTTCAAGCTAGTTCGAGTTGGCTTAACAATTTTATACAGGCAGTTTTCGATACATGCCATTCTGGTTCCCTTCTCGGTCAGATTCCTCCCTGGCGCGACTCTAGCGAGCCCTGACTCCTTAAATTAACAGACCTTGAGCATTATCGTTGCAATCGTGTTTATACCCCTTGGGTTTCTAAAGGAAGGAGGAAATCGGCTTCTAAGTGGAATTGTATCGGTAAGTCTCATGATCTCTTGTTTTCGCATCGCAACTCATGCCTTTGAAAATAGTCCGCCGTGGCTGTATCTGTTCTCCCTCCGACCGCGCTGCTCCTTCCCCGATTTTCGGTGAGAACGTGGAAGCTCGGCAAATTCTTCAAAGACGACAGTTCAACTCAGCCCATGCTCCTTCAAAGCGCCGGTGGTCCAGAGAACAAGTCCTGAGCAGCGTCCCAGAAAAACAAAATGCGTCCCTTCCACTCACCATCTCGACAAACGTGGAAAGACAATCATTTATCTTGCAGTCTCCCGAAAGGAGAATGTCGAGCCCCGAACCTATCTGGCCTTGTACCGGCTTCTGTCGAGACGACAGGAGGAGCAGAAACTTGATGACGGATAATCGGCTTGTGGTATGCGCTTTCTCTTAGATTCTTTATCTCATGACTCATTCACCGCTTTTTGCCGAAGGTTTCCCTTTCCGCTGCCCAAGATGATCAAAAATCCTGGGAGGACCGCAAGGGAGCATCCATGACCCAGGTACGAAGGCCCTTCTCTTGATCACGTCGTCCTCATACTCATTTGATTTCACCTATCAAGGCGTTGATCAAGCTCCTCAGTAGGCATTCTCTTCCTGCCCTTTACTCAAGGCGATGCTCATTCGTGTCATAGAGGAGGATCGTACTCCCACTTTCCGGAAGCTGTTGTCTCGAGTTAGGTTTGTCTGTCCCCAGTAGCGTGGACTATGAATGTCAGAACTTAAACGACCTCTCATAGCCACGAGCTCCATCACTCATACATCCAGCTACATGACGATGCACGTGCATACAAGAAAGACTATAATGATCGAGTAGCCAAGGCCATCCGAAACAACCGTCCTGTGCGGGAGCGACAGGAAGTAGAGATGGACAACTTCCAAGATCCACAGGTAAGAATGGTCTTGAAGCAACGCGTTCTCGTATTTCTGTGCTCACGTTTCCCCTTTAGTTGTCTAGTCTCGTTCCTCTTGTGAGTGCTGTGCATCATCGTGCATTATCCACTACTGATACATGTGTTCTTTCGACAGAACATGGAGGAACGACTCCGCCTCTGACTTTTGACGTGCTGAATGACATCTTATGCGCATTTCATTATCTCCGGCTGTCCGTTCCTTGTTCTTCATCCTTGTCTGGCTTTTGGAATTTTTGGTTGGTTTGATTCATTGAAATCATGGATATGTATACTGCTAATTGTTTATTGTACTTTGCTTTCGATGTTTGTATGTACCACAACGGAGTTATGGCATATCCCATCGACGGGCTAATGATCATCATTGTCTGACGCTGTGATCTCTCATGAGCCCTATCAAAGATCCTCCGCCATTCGTCGTGCGGTTGTGTCGGTGCACACTCTTGATGCACTGATGGGTGGGGATTTAAACCATCACTCTCCCCCGTTTCCAACCCTCCTCTATTCCTCTCCCATTTATTTATGCACGTCTCACTTTCAACAAACTCGCACTCGTCTAATGCATCAGTCACGGCTCGAAGTGAAGTCTCCTCTATGGCTCAGGTCACAGCGCTTATTTTTGACGTGCTGAATGACATCTTATGCGCATTTCATTATCTCCGGCTGTCCGTTCCTTGTTCTTCATCCTTGTCTGGCTTTTGGAATTTTTGGTTGGTTTGATTCATTGAAATCATGGATATGTATACTGCTAATTGTTTATTGTACTTTGCTTTCGATGTTTGTATGTACCACAACGGAGTTATGGCATATCCCATCGACGGGCTAATGATCATCATTGTCTGACGCTGTGATCTCTCATGAGCCCTATCAAAGATCCTCCGCCATTCGTCGTGCGGTTGTGTCGGTGCACACTCTTGATGCACTGATGGGTGGGGATTTAAACCATCACTCTCCCCCGTTTCCAACCCTCCTCTATTCCTCTCCCATTTATTTATGCACGTCTCACTTTCAACAAACTCGCACTCGTCTAATGCATCAGTCACGGCTCGAAGTGAAGTCTCCTCTATGGCTCAGGTCACAGCGCTTCTGATGGAGGCCCGATATCAAGAAAAAAGCGCCTTACTCACCAGTATCAACTAGAACACGTCGAGGGAGAACGGTCGACTATTTAAACCATGTCGTGATGTTCTCGTCATAAAGAAGCTAAGGTAAGTTCCTGACAACCTCTCATTTTGTCGGATACTGCTTAGTAGCGATTCAACTTCTCGACAACTTCAGATGTGTACAAATAAGATACAGAAGATGATATTGTTGTATTGACGGATGACCCAACAACACCAGAAGATCAAATACCGACGAGGTAGAACATTGTTAAGTCCCCGTAATTATTTCACTCCCACATTAAACACGATCACTCCACGTAACTTCCATGTCGGCTTTCAACTTAGATGCAGGAGATGATCAATCTCCTCATGAAGGTGATGAATTCTTGATATGGTTCAGCCACGCCTTACTCATCAGTATTAACTCCAACACGCTGTCGAGGGTGAACGGTCGACTATTTAAACCATGTCGTGATGTTCTCGTCATAAAGAAGCTAAGGTAAGTTTCTGACAACCTCTCATTTTGTCGGACACTACTTAGTAGCGGTTCAACTTCTCGACAACTTTAGATGTGTATAAATAAGATACAGAAGATGATATTGTTGTATTGACGGATGACCCAATAACACCAGAAGATCAAATACCGACGAGGTAGAACATTGTTAGGTCCCCGTAATTATTTCACTCCCACATTAAACACGATCACTCCACGTAACTTCCATGTCGGCTTTCAACTTAGATGCAGGAGATGATCAATCTCCTCATGAAGGTGATGAATTCTTGATATGGTTCTTCGTGCGGGATCACAACGTGACTTATTCGTTTCTCTTAACGCCACCCCCACTGCTACTACTACCTCCGGTGTCGGACACGCAGAACAGAGAGAAGAGAGGGTTAAAGGCTCCGAGCGGGTCCATCAAATTGAAAGTAAGTGGTACCTCAATTCAGAGTCACCACTGTGAACCCGACGCTGTACGCCTCAGATATTATACCCGTAGATGCGAAGGATAAGGATGGAAGTGTTGTGCATGAGAAAGATACAGCGGACGACCTGCGTTATTCTCCTGCCAGTGCTGCCATTTTTTACGATCTCCTAACCGATTCATGGTAAGCAGACGTTGAGGGACATCCTTGTCAGACCTTTGCTAGAAGCTGATGTCAAGTCCCAACTCGTCGTCAGTTTTCCTATCCTATCACCTCGTTCAAGCAACCTTTCATGAATCCCCTGCTGATGCACTACTCGCCTGTCTAAACAGTCATGGACGCTTGCACGTTGGGACACTGTTAGGTATACTTCTTAGTTGAAGTTTGTGGCGCGCTAGAGCTGACGGTGGGATCTCTTTGATCTAGAACACGATCTTTGTAACGATGTCATCGGCTGGAAGAGTCGTTGTGAGTCTCGCCCCTTTTATCATAGCGTAAAATGGTTCCTGATCAGAGGATCGCTCGCTACTCACATAGGCTATAGAATCCTACGAGCCGGTTTGTCCTTCTTTTATTACTCTTTGTTTCTGCACCCGGGTTCATGAAAACCTTTGCCAAATCCAGCACTTGAGATACCACCTAGTGTCAAGTTAAGATTCAGAGCACGTATCGCTGAATGGCTTCAAGACCCTGGGCATATCTGTAATCAGTCGCGTAATCGAAAGAAGGTGTAGCAATTGAAGACGAACACAGTAAGTTCAAGTGTTGATTCATCCTTGATGCCACTTGTTTGATCTCTACACTACATAGATATGTATACCGGTGTACGAGGACTCACAAGCGCTAATTGAGGTTCCTCCATTAAAATACTTTGGCTGGGGTCAGTGTTATGGTTCTCCAGCGACATGTTCGAAGCTCATCGCTCTTTTTCCATGTAGACCTTGGATGAGTATTTACGAAGCGAGTCGTTGGTATGTCATACATCAGTTTCGCAGAATCCAACTCCCATCGTAGAATGCAACCGACCAACCTTCAAGAGACTCAATCGGTTCATCTTGTACGTCTCAACCACTGCCTCGTCCTAATTGTAGTTGTACGCAACAAAGAAACTGATTTACGATTCCACAGCAACGAGTTTAAGAAGAAACATCCTGAGATTGAAAAGTCTTACGAAAAGGAGACGAAAAAGTTGAAAATGGGGAAGAGAGAAACCGAATCTCCTAAACCTCCTTTGTGACAAATCTCAAATGAGTGCCAAGTTGTTCGTTGAAGCGCGTGAAGGAATAATGAACTCAACACTCGAAGAACACACAAGAACTGTATTAGGTAACTACCTGAAGGAATAATAAACTACGCAAAGGTTAGCATAAGGCATAGACATAAACATAAGCACACTTGAGCTCACCTCAGCACTCGAAGAACACACGTGAACTGAGAGACTCGCTACATTATTCTATGGTATTTATACTATCTAGAGTGTCCACAAATCACGAAGGAACAATAGAAAACCACGGAACGGTGCACCATTGTGGTGCGATGACACAGGAAGACAATGCACAGGGACGACGCGACGACACGGTCAACGTGTATACTCGTGGCCTCGGCACGCATTTGCCACCCACGGCCACCCATTTTCCAACAGCGCGCTACGATCCCTTTTCTGATCTTTCTATACTAATAGATGTGTAGGTTTCGAGTCCAATGGCTCCTGGATTCACTACGCGTCAAGTCGGATTAACAATACGGGCGAACGGCAAGTTTCAAGCTTTTGGTGAGTTTAACTAATTCTTGACACGGGGTTTTTTGATTGATACGGACACACAGGTCCTTGGTATGTAGCGGATGAACAGGACGCTCAAATCGCGAGGGTACAGCTACACTCGAATGGTTTTGATAAATTATCGTTATTTCGTATTTACATCGTTACAACGCTGTACGCCTGACGCGTAATTTGTCATTCACGTATCACGGTCATGAAATAAATGAAAGCAGCATGAAAAGAAGTGAAGACGTACGGGATATCATACAAAGGGAAGAGGAGAAGAGGAGGTTAAACTTGGGAGATAAGTTTCGATATCGCCCATACAAGAGCGACAAGACCAAGACTAGATGGCGAGGACCATCTGAGCCCATTGGCTGCATCCACGAGCGGAACATTGTTGCCAATCGTAGTGTTCAAGCAGCTAAGAAGAGTCGTGTCGATGTTGTCCGGCAAAGGGCTTGGCGGAGTGTTAGTGTCGTTACTGTAAACTGCGGTATTGTTATAACTGTCAAGTGACAGCACGACGCTACTAGCGCGATAGTACTGGACTGCTTGGGCAGGAAGGGGAGGTCCTGAGTCGTTGTAGGGTTGGGAGGAGATGGAGGAGGCGGACGAGATGGAGGAACCGCAAGAAGAGGAGATGTCGGTAATCAAGGATGTGACAGTGTCGCCGTCTGCCATTAGACGAAAGGTAGTGTTTCCGTTGGTGCTGGATGGGAACGCGGCGGTCGCGAGAGCCCCTCCAGGACGCGAAGTATTATGAGAGTCACCGTACTGGAGGACGTGTAAGAGGTTGAGAAAATGCGAGTAGGTATTGCGAGGCTTACCTCGCCATTGGAATGGATCCAATAACCAGTTCCAACCACTACGGGCGGAGCCCAAATGACGGGCCAATAGTAGTAGGGGAATCCTTGCGAAGCGACACCTATACTTGAAGAGCCAGGATAGCCGCTTCCATATGTGCTGGAGCCGAAAATGAGTAAAAGTTTCAGATGAAATAGCTAATGGATGATATGTACCTCGTTCCATAGACATTGGCCCTTGTGCCACCGCCTTGCTGACGGCCAGCGAACAACACACCCTGTGGAATGGTGCTTACAGGTCCACCGCCGGCAGATTTGCTTGAAGTTGATCTTGGGGCGCCTCCGGACGTCACTGAACCTGCTCTTCCTCCTCCGGATGCCCCTTTTCCACCCGAGCTGCCTCGACCGCCTCCGATTCCGCCTCCGCCTCCTCTGCCGCCACCACCACCCCCTTTACGTCTTTCCAGAGCACGTTTTTTCCGTGAGATACCAGGAACGAAGACCATGGCGGGGCCCAAGAGCCGTGAATTTGCAGGGCGCCTGTTATATAGACCTGAGAGAATTCGAATTTCACTCGTAAACACGAGGTTCGATCAAATATGTGCACTGCCTCCTTCCTAATTTGGGCGCGCATTGGGGCAAGCCTTGGACTGAGCTCGGCAGCAGGGAGCTCAAAGACAAATAGAAACCCGGCACCGCCCTCGCGTATTGTTGCTTGGATTCTGTCATATACAACCAGCGAGTGCGCCACGTTCGTATAGGAGTTGGTAAGAGACACACACAAGGAAGACAGACACGCGCGGGGTTTTCCAGAAAACGAGGCCGTAGGCTGTGCGAGATGTGGCACGTCGGATGGGTAAATCAAGGCTGCATGGGTCACGAGTTCATCTCCTATAAAAATGCGCTTAAATCTTGGATTTTCTCTTCAATGGAAGGAGAGAGAGAGAGAAACCCAGTGTGTTGTGGCGAAAAAAAGTGTAAAACTGGGGAAGCGTCACAATCTGTACCTTGCGTTCAACACTCTAAATGGAACTGACAAGTGTTCTCACAGTGGCCTCGTTGCACCTTATCGATGTCGTCAACTTCTATTAATACTTGTCACCCTTTGAGTGTGACCGCTTACACCACCGAGAGTGAACGTTAACCTCATTCCCTTCGCCACAAACTCATTCTTGGTCGACTTGGAGGACAACTGGTGCTCTCGATCGGTCTCCTGTACGACCATCTCTTTATCGTAGCTTCTTTCAAGTTTCCCCTCACGTTCTTCTACTCTGTCTTTCTCAGCCCCAACAGCAGCGCGGCTCCTTCCTCCACACATTCGTAGCATTCATACGTCCAGTGCCCAGAGTCCGATCAACAGCATAACGACAGCCCACTTCCGTCGTTTACCTGAATAGCACTTGACGGGTCGAAGCGTGCACTCAGGGCCCTCATTCGTGCCTCACCATCCTCTTCTTTACCTCGCCACATACCATCCCCAAGTACGCATTTCATCCGTTGGATTAGAAGGCTGTGCCCACTTACGACCTGATCCAGAATAGCCATCCCTGTTCAGTCCCTTCACCAGGACCTACGAACGACCTGAGCCTTGTGCGAGAGGTGAGGAAATCGTCTGCCTGCTGCGGATGACTCACTGACACGTCCCACCGCGACCCGTCCAGTTTATCACTCATCGATCCCGAAAGCTACCGTATTTTGATAAGCCGAAATGATGATGGATGACCTCCTCGACGAATTAGACCTCTTTAGTAACCATGGCACCCTTGTCAACATTCCCTTCGCAGGGACCGCTCGGTATGAAGGACATAAACACCTTGCCCTTGGCCTCGAGAAGCACGAGGTGCTCCGGCCCCTGCTCAAACCCATCCTCCACAATGATTACGAAAACTGGAATTCGGATGAGACGGATTCTGGTGACGAGCTCATGCCTGATAGGTTCGACTGTTTCGATGCTGTCGGCCCAGCATTCGGTCCTGGAGGCGGGGACATCGAGTGCAAATATCAGGTTAACAAAGAGCTGGCAACGAAACCAGCACTCCAGGAAATGATTGTTAAAACGGAGCACGGTGTCGAGATCTTAAGGATCAGGCCGAAGTGCCAACCAAGACGGAGAGTTACGAGAGGCTGTGTTGAGTTGACGCTTTCCGAGTGGATGAGAGATCAGAGGAGCCTTCCGCCCAACGATCCCCGCAGGCACAATGTGCAGTGGACGACTCAGGCGGTCAATGTTGATGGCGCGGCCGCTCAGGTCCCCGTTTGGCTCTGGAGAGGCTTGGAGCAGGACCCAAAAAATCCGAATATTTGGATTGTATACCTTTAAAAGGCAACGATAACCCTAATGCCGCGTAATTTCTTTTCTTTATCGTGAGTCTCCCTTTGTGAATCACGCAAGGCAACATACTGATTGGACTGTTACTCCCCAGAACAGGACAGAATACTCTCTTTGCCTTGATTCCTTTCGCATCATGACCGTTCGACTGCAGTGTCTGTAAAATCAAGTAATAAGCGTCTGTAACTTTGTAAAGTATCATCAACCCTATCTCCAATTCATAATCTTGAACACGTACGTACCTACATCAAAGGGAGGGTGCTTTGAGCGCCGCGATACTACCAGGATATAAATACGAAGTCGAAGTCAAAGGCCATAAACCAGGACGGGCGGCCTTGTATGACTCATACGCGGCGTCAAGGAAACGATTCCTACCTTCTCCCGTAGTACCAAGCTAGGCTCACCTCGTCGCACAGTCCATTTGCAAATCATCCTTTTACGTCGGACAACAAACACATCCTATGAATATGCGATCATTGGGCGTGCTTGGATATGAGTAGAGTGTTCCTAGGGCCTGGGCAGATCCGACACACGGCCAGGGATGATGATAGAATGTTCGCGGTACCCGATTCGGTCTGATACGGTCATGAGCAACTTTGTTAGTGGGACCGCCCACCTTGTATTCACGGTAGTAGATGAATGGAAGGAATGATTACCCTTGAGGGATGACGAGCCTTCGACTCGGGATACAACGTCTGTCTAAGGGAGATCGTAGTCTGACGGTGGGTATAAAAAACGATCGGCTCGTATTTCGAAAGGTATGGTTCGGGGTAGTGCCAAGAGGCTTTGAGGTTACCCAAAATGCAAGGTCATCGACTAGAACAACGCTCCAGGTCGTCGAGAAGAAGAACAAGAGAAAGAAGCAGTGACTCGGAAGGGGGGGAGGAAGTCCAAAAGCATTCAATTGACAAAGAGTGCTGGAGGTATTAAAGGCCTGCCAGTAGCCGCGCGGAATGGTGGAAACTAGTCGGAGAGAAGCATGTTACGACCCCTAGCTGACTTGACTAAAAGACGCATAGATCAAGTCTGGAGATCAACACACCCCAACCGCTAACCATAGCTTGCGCGCCCAATTTTGCTGTTTGCCAGCAGGATGCCGCGAGCTAAAATAGACGATGGCAAGATGCTCCCAGAGTTTCGGAGCGAGGAAACAGCTTTGCCGATGGATAGATAGATAAATAGATAGATGTGACTATCACTGGTTCAACGGGGCTAATCAGATCATCGATTCCAGAATGTGAGCCTAGAGGCTACATAATGAGAGGTGCGAGGGAGTTCGAAGTTCGAATGACTTGAAGAGAGGGGGCAGTGAATAGGGAGAGAGAAATGAGAGCGTATGAAGTCCTCATTAAATATGCCAAATGTCCTGTTGATCATTTGTATTCAATGGCCTCGGGCGATATTCGCACAGAAGTAATGGATAGTCTGGAACCCAGCGATGAGTGAACTAAGAACATGAATTTATGAGCATTTAAGATCCACGAATTCAACGCGTGTGACAGACAGCCTGCTGGCTCGATAACGTACCTATGAGGTCAAGCGAGTCAGTTCAACGTGGTTGATGTATGACCATCACAGGGAGTTGAGGTCTTGGGGAGTTCAACTTGACCGGTCCCTTTATCTCTACAATGATCCCAGGAGATGAAGACCTTCCGAGAGTGTTTTCTCGAGGGAAATACCATGACTCAGAATACCCTATGAAGTGAACAATGAAACAACGGTTGAACCCGAAAAACTCACGAGATCAACATTCCACCGTACCTCGTCTGGTTTCTCCTCCGAATCCCAGGCTTTTCTGAGAATATACTCCGCTGGATACCGGGTTCTATGATATTCCCCTAAAATAACCAGTTGAATGTGTTTATAATATGTGCTACCGATGGACGGCATACCCAGGTAGCAGCCTCTTCATCTTGGTTCCAGGTTTTATAGGATCGCATTAATCCCTTGGCTATAAGAAGGAATGACTTGGATGAAGTCCATGAAGCCTTTTTGGGAGACGAGATCATGACGAGTGGTTAACCGACTCCGTAGTCACGTAGGTTTAAGTACGGAGGCTGAGAAGGACTGCGGTTCACTTGATCAACTGTGGAATGTGGGTATAAGAAGCACTGAAAGAAGATAGTATGTAGGTTTGTGTTGAAAAAGCGATGATGATCGACAATACGCAAAAGTACATATGATATTGACTTACTATACAATTTTGCCGTTCAGGGAATCATTGCCATCTGGGAAGAATGTATAGGAGGCGTGCCCCCCTGGAAACTGTACGGATACGGATACGCAGTCGTCTATTTCGAAAGGTGCTATGGTTTGTTCGGCTTGGGTCACTGTCTCGAAGGAGTCTTTGGGTTTTGGAGTACGAGCTTGAATGAGGATGATTTGAGGACGATGGAAATAGGCATAGTACCAGTTTATATATGTCTTGTTCCAGATGGCAATCAGGTGCAGGATGTAGGAATGTCGTGGCACAGGCTGTGCCTGTGGGATGAAGCAGATATACGCCAGAGCACGGGCCGGATCCACTCGGTTGTGTCAATTAATCCACACCACAAAGTCCGATCATACTAGTTTGTAAAAAAGCCGATAGTCCTAAGGTGGTTAATCGCGGTAGGCAATTTGAGGTGGTCAGAAGGGACGATGGAAATAGGCATTGTACCAGTTTATATATGTCTAGTTCCAGATGGCAATCAGGTGCTGGATGTAGGAATGTCGTGGCACAGGCTGTGCCTGTGGGATGAAGCAGATATACGCCAGAGCACGGGCCGGATCCACTCGGTTGTGTCAATTAATCCACACCACAAAGTCCGATCATACTAGTTTGTAAAAA
Source organism: Leucoagaricus sp. SymC.cos (assembly GCA_001563735.1). Lineage (NCBI taxonomy): Eukaryota > Fungi > Basidiomycota > Agaricomycetes > Agaricales > Agaricaceae > Leucoagaricus > Leucoagaricus sp. SymC.cos. The sequence continues at coordinate 95,160 of KQ963020.1, forward strand.
AGCCGATAGTCCTAAGGTGGTTAATCGCGGTAGGCAATTTGAGGTGGTCAGAATAAATGTTGATTCCAACAGAATGTCCAGAGACTAGCTTGAGACATGGTAACAGGACAGTGTAAACGCCCGACTTGATTATCCTTCAGTGTACAGTCCAGTGAAAACTAGAATAAGGACATATAAGAAAGTTGAAAAATGCTTGGCACGTCAGTGGCGCATGAGAGACATGAGATGGGTCTTTGAAGAACATATCCACTGAGACGTAAGTCTAGCGCTAGACATAGAGCAACAGGCGTCAAATTTGTCGATACTTTTCCGAGGTGATCATAGACTCCATACGAAAGTTAAGTGCTGAATAAAACGAGTCTTCTGGAGCTCACGTCCTGGGGGTAGTCGTTGTAGTTTTCGGGTGGCTGCAGAGGCGGGGGAGAAAGAACTGTAGTTGACTCCTGGATAGAAGTTGATATATACGCCCTAGCGCTAATCGGAATTGCTCATAGGCGCTTATTGACATGCTCTATATCAAGCATCGAACAGTCGTGGAGTTTCGGCGTCTGAAACTGAGATCCTCGTGGAACTGTGAGAAAGAAACAGTGTACCGAAGTAGTACAGTTGTACCATACGTATGTCTCTCAGAGTTTGGTCGTCTGAGCTCTTGATTTTGTGGGTTGTTTAATCGTGACCGTCACCTATCGGTTAAGACAGAGTCGACTGTAATCAGCGCATTGTAAACGACACTGCAATTAAGCACTAAAGGCGGATGTAGCTCTCGTTGACAACCTTACTCTCAGGTTAAGAGGCTAGCAACTTGCGAGGGATAAGATCGGCTATGGAGGTGTGGTATTGAATGAACTTTTGTATTATATTGCCACAGTTTGTGCCGAAATAATTTCTGTTATATTATTATTGTATAGCCTGAACAGTAACACGAGGAGCTGCCCGTCGCTTTTTGAGATGCCAGTTGGTAGTACTACCATGTCCGACGGTCGCCCCGACCATCAACAATCTGATAAGATATGCACACGTGCCACCGGCCCTGAAGCGCTCAGTGTGCACTTGTCGGAGTCCTGTTTTTCTGAAAGGTTTCCTTGGAGACATC
>KQ963020.1:96522-113482 GCA_001563735.1 Leucoagaricus sp. SymC.cos
GTCATGAGCTGATTGGGATATTCAATTAGACACAGCTTGCCTTCGGGTATAAATTTAGATCAGTGGGACAACGGTCTGTCAGGGTTGTAATCAGCGCATTGTAAACGACACTGCCATTAAGCGCTAAAGGCGGATGTAGCTCTCGTTGACAACCTTGCTGTCAGGTTAAGAGGCTAGCAACTTGCGAGGGATAAGATCAGCTATGGAGGTGTGGTATTGAATGGACTTTTGTATTATATTGCCACAGTTTCTGCCGAAATAATTTCTGTTATATTATTATTGTATAGCCTGAACAGTAACACGAGGAGCTGCCCGTCGCTTTTTGAGATGCCAGTTGGTAGTACTACCATGTCCGACAGTCGCTCCGACCATCAACAATCTGATAAGATATGCACACGTGCCACCGGCCCTGAAGCGCTCAGTGTGCGCTTGTCAGAGTCCTGTTTTTCTGAAAGGTTTCCTTGGAGACATCACATCCACGTCTACATTTTGCCTCACCCGCCTTTACTCTTTAAAAAAAACGCATACAGTGAAATATGCCCTGCTTTTGTTTTCTCTCTCCTAGCTTCGTCAATCTCATTATCAGATTGACACGTCGGCGCGCGACGCGCGACGCGTTCCCACTGACCCCTCTTTTCGGGGCCCCGGCGTTCTTGACAAAAAGTGAATTTCAGTTCCTCTTCCCCAGAATTATGAAGAACTACGCGCCATCGGTCGGCTGACTAGCGGCATCACGACTCCTTTTCGGCACCTCAACTCAAGTCGTCTACTCGACTTTCACGCGTTACTACTTCCTTGTCACATCTATGCGGCACTTGCTCACTAGGGAATCCCTCTCTTCTTTATCGGTTATGCTCTACGCCGACCATCTGGACAAGGCTTCACCGAGGGTCTCCCTCTTTTTTGGCCTTCAAGGACGTTCTAGGGTGCTCGTCTCCTCTTTTCTTCTGATCGGGAGAATCTACTACTGACCATGAGCAGCAGGAAATAACGCTATTCTCCAGAGTCACACATTACTGGGTCACTGGTTTCAAACACCCTTCACGTCCCTAATTACCCATCACTGAAACAATGCGTCCCATCAAACACCTTGTAAACGCATGGCTACTTGTACTCTCTTGTATAAAAACCCATCGCTCCTTGTTCCCTCACTTCTCATGATGGCCTCACCTTGGTGTACACACTCCCTCAAGTTTTCTCTTTTGACGTCGACAACCCACTCAGGGGAGCACCACCTTATCTTTGCTTGTTCGATCACTCGGCTTGTAGGCGTCGTACTCTTAGAGGTCCGGATCATAGCTATATATTGCGAGTTACTCCTCTATTGCTTTATCCCTTCACGATCTGACGTTAGTTTTGAAGAAGTGATGTTCCAATGTAATTTATATAGAGGTGAATGGTCTTGACTTTATCCTGTGCTTTTCAACACTAACTTCCATATCCGATTTAGACTTCTCCCCTCAATACAGTACTTGTCTTAACGCTCAGGTGCCTCCCAAGTCCCTCGACCGATGATACATTAGTCCGTTCACTCCGCCTCTCGAATTGATCCGACGGGTCCTCAGACCCATTCAATCCTCTCCGTTGTCCGTGGAGTATTATCCCGATCACTTACTCTCTGGTTTGCGTGGCTGGTTCGGATTGAAACGTTCAATGCGATATCCACCCTTTGTAAAGCCGCGTGCTTATTCTCGCGAGACTTCTAAGAATATTGGTAGGCAACTGCGAACCCTTCGCCCACGCATCAGACGCTTCCTGGTGCCATCCCCGTTGACCCTGTTTAATTTCGCTGAGAAACCCATGCGACAAGGTGAGTATCGATTTCATTTCACTCAGGAAATCAAGTCTACTCGTGGTATCACTAGGGTCTATCTAGCGCTGCCTCGTCATACTCTGGAGACTGGGCATGACAACCTGAGTCATAACATATCTCTACCTCCGCTCTTACCCAAGAACCTCGTGGAACCTGAGAAAGGGAGACGGGCGAAATAATAGTGTGGGTAGACAGACATCAGGTGTTCCCAGGTGAGTTCGCAAGATTTCTTAATATGGAAAGTTGAAAGAGGATTAAGGTCACAATTTAGGTACTGCTCGCTCCGACCCTCAACATGTACATCACCTAGTATCGAAGCCACGCCCCGTTATCGGGAGTCCGCTCTGTTGCCGATTCTACGTCGAAATTCCTGGAGCTTAAATGGTAGGTTGCTTCGGCTGCTCAATTTCTTATTGTCTTTTGCTGATGCGTGCTCAGGTGGAAACATACAATGCCGGACATCCATTCACTACGAAGCTAGATGTACACGAAGCCTATAGGAATAAGTGACAAATACGACACGACAAGATGACCACCAAAAGGAAAATAAATAATGCACGTGTGATGCAGGAGGGGTATAGGCAGGGTGAACGTCAAATGAGTAAAGTGTCCGTAAAAGAAAGTGGGTAACCAAAAAATAATGAGGGGGCTGTTGCGCGCGGGGAGTGGAGGGTGCTGTGAATACAAGGGATGGTCATCGAGACGCATCGGGAGGAGCGGCGATCGATGGTATCCAGTACTCTCGAAAAGCCGACCTCCAGTCGTAAGGAGAACATAATACCGTACATGCCTTTTCAACGAAATCAAGAGCAAAGGAGGGTGGTACGTACACAAGATGGTTTTGACGATCCGGCAAGGATGAAGGCAACGCGGGGGAGGGGAGGTTGGAGCCAAACCGACGGTGCGTAGAAAAATACAGTTATAGTTACAAATGGTCCAATAATGATCATAAAAAAAAACAGCGAACGAAACCAAAAAAACGCACAGCGCCAGTTGGCTCAAAACCTAGGTCCTGCCATCATGTCGTCAAAGCCGATCATTGTGTTTATCGTGTCTTGTGAGTACTCGCGACCTTCGAGTGCGCTAGCAAACTCCTGGCCAAATTGAAGAGTTGATGCTGGCTCCGCATAGTTTTCATTGAACTTCCCGTTTCCAAGCTCGATTGATGGAATGGCGTTCAAATCGAAGTCGTCGCCGAGGAGTATGGTAGAATCAGTAGGCCAGATGTTGGTGGAATCCCACGTGTACGATGCGAGGTCCTGGTGGAGCTGCATGTCGTTCGGGATCTCAAGCTCACCCTGGCGTAGGTCGGGTATAGGTAAGTCCATCCCCGCGAGTTGCTGGGTGAACGACTGATTAGCAATCGCGGCGACGGGGGTATAAGGACCAGACGCGGGTGAGGAAGGACCGGAAGATCCTGCAGACGACACGGGAGAGATAGACTTATTGGAAGGAAGAAGCTCATTGGTGGGCACTGGGAGCGAGAGATCATCCTTATGAGTGCTTGATGGCAGATTAGGCATAGCGAAGATGTTTCTGAGGAATTCGGACGACTGCGGGAGCGAAAGTAAGTAGAAAATTCGATCACATGTTAGATGAGTACTCACCTGAAGGCTAGCTTCGAAGTGTCCGTTCTGGCCAAAGGATGGCGGTGGCATGAAGTTTTCGTGAGGTAAGAAATCAAAATGGTTTACGCAATCGCCAGGCTGTCCAGTCTGTGACGCATGTCGGTTGATCATCGGGAGCAGCGAGGGAGACGTTGGGCATGAGGGTGCCATTTGATAGATGTTAGGGAGAAGGATGGCTTGGTACGGCGGTGGCGTAGGTGCCGATGCGGAACGACCGTGGCGCTGAGCTGGCATGGGGAGAACGAAAGCAACGTTCTCAGGGTCGGTCTCGTGCTCAGTATCACCCTTGCCGGCCTTGCCAGCCTTCTTCCCCCTCGCCCTATCCTTCGAGCGCTGAGGGCGGTACACATAGTTGGGGTACATCGCCTCATGTTCCTTCTTCCTCTCCTTCGCCTTGTCCTCCCACACTTTCCTCTCCTCAGGAGTGAGGGACTTCCATTGCTGACTGATGGTCTTAGAAAGATCAGCCTGCCGTTGCTTCTTGGTAGGACCGTCGAGCTTCTCGTCGTTAGCAGCTGCCTGACGTTCTTCGCAGCACTTGCGACGGAAGAGGATAAACGCGTTTTCTGGGCGTTTGATGTAATCAGAATCACCCTTGCGTGGCCGGCGTTCTTCATCAGTATTGATGCTGCATACTGATGACTTGCGACGTTGATGAGATTGGGAAGGACGCGGTGCAGGTGAAGGAGATGTCGAGGGATCTGGGGTTGACGAGATGGGTGAGAGGGTGCGTTGAAATTGGGGTGGTGGTGTCGTCAAGAGAGGAGCTATTGTACATTGAGAAGGGAGTGAATGAAGGTTAAGCTGATCAGGGTCGAATGGCGAATGTGACGGCGATGAGTAAGGACTGTCAGCGAGGTTATGCACCGAAGGGAAGGTGAAGGCTCGAGGCGTAGGGGATATGATGGCTAGAGTTGGAGGTTGTGGTGTGTCGGTCGTCACTTCGAGTGCTATAATATGCGGGATCAGGTTAGTGTCATCAATATTTTGGGGAAAGGGCGGCTGATAAGAGCCGACTCACATCGGGACTGGGTATCGCGAGTGCGTAGAGCGGGCATGACTATTCTATCGTGAAGTCAATAGTATAGCGGAACAAAGAGGTTGTAAATTCGTTTCGTGAACGTTGGAAGGGAGAACAATGAGGGGAGGGAATGGTACGGGAGCTCCTGCGCGCAAGGAGAGGAAAGAGAGAAAGAATAGATGACGCTTCAGAACGAGGATGCGATTGGTTTTCTTTGTCTCTGGGGGTTCAGGGAGAACAATTGCACGAGCGGGGCACAAAAAACGAAACAATACGGTCGGAGAGTTTTATACTTCTGGCGAGATACGGTGCCACAAATGGTCCCGCCGAAGGACACGAGCCTAATCTCGTAAGGTTCATCTGAAGGTTCAACTGGCTCAGTGAACGGGTATGCTTCATTGCAGCGATCTTTGAGGGTCCGTAGTCCCGATATAGGTATGAAGGAGAGATTCAGACCGTGCCAGGAATGTGGCACCGCAATGGAGGGAAAGGCTGTTATTGTCTTTACCAGATCCATTTGAGATTACGATCTCTGATTTCGTTGGCTTTCCCACCCAACGCCGGCTTTCTGGCCCGGCCGCGATCCGGTTTGTAAGTGCAAGCTGAACCACCCTTCAACCAGACGCCCTCCCCGCCCTCCACGAATCGTTAACCCTTCTCGAATTTTTGACGACTTTTCCTACTCCCCGCGGACACTAGCTGTCGCATCTTCCTCGATATCAGTGCCTGTTCAGTCCGCCGATGACTCACAGCCTCGTTCACATATTCCAGAATCACAAGCGAACTAGCAGCCTCGGGGGTCTTGGGGATCATTTTCACTTTAGATGATCGACTCTGCCTCACTGTGATGGCCGACGGGCGGGCGTAGTCCTTCACGGTGAAGGGAGGCCTTGAGGCCAGTGCAAAAAGAAACACGTGCAGCTGGGAGGTCAGGTTCAGATACACCTACCCAAAAAGGCCTTGTGGACCCAAGGAAAGGTAACTCAGGATTTCGCTGCACGAAAGCCCACAAGTTAATCAGAGTATCGATCGTGTTTCAGTTCCGTCGTACACCCACATTTCGAACATGGCTGCATTTCAGACTTTCTGACATACGTACATACGAGTCCTCAACGGACAATGACGAGTATTCGTCTCGAGAAAACATTCTTTCTGTCCCTACCAATGGAGTATAATTCGAAGAGGTATGAGCGTTATCTGGAGGGGCGGTACAGTCTTCCTGCGAATATTCTCAGTCCGTGGGTGAGGAAAATCTGGGGTAAGCCTAGACGTCAGACGGGCGTCACCCTGGTACGGTAACTTGACCCACATGCTATTTTTGGGTCCTTTCACCGGACTGATTCCGCTAGTTCGGTTCGGTCTGCTGGCATTACGAACCGTAATCCCATCAAACCCATTCTCCAAAGATCCCAATGCCCACCGCCCAGTGAGGATTATTCTACACTCTGCTCATCCTCACTTCCGGCCATTTATCTCATGTTCTAGCAGAGTCATACTAATGACATGAACGATGATCCTGTCGGCCGAAAGGCCCGAACCAACATCCCTGAACGCAGTCTGGTGGAGCATTGAGACATGAGAGTATCACAGAACGAGAATTTGCCGTCCTATTGAAGTACCTTGAAGAGAAAACTGACTCCGAAATCCTTCTTACAGTAGGGTGTGATCATGAAACGGCTGGTATGGTCAGATTTGTCGAGAATTTCCGGGACAATGGGGAAGCGGTCAACTACAATAAATCAAAGCATAAAACTTTCGGAGGTTGAGCCTGTGCCTATTATTGAGAGTAACTTAATCTGAGTCATTGTTCCTTATACCGATACCTCCACAAGTGTCTATCTATAAGTTACTTGACACGAGAAAAAATATATATCCCAAGGTTTGTTTCGGTGTTAGTCGTCTCTTCATCTCATTCACAGGATTACTATAAGTTACTTGACACGAGAAAAAATATATATCCCCAAGGTTTGTTTCGGTGTTAGTCGTCTCTTCATCTCATTCACAGGATTTGAGACTCTGTAAACGCATTAGGTATTGCAATTTGTAGTAGAGGGTGCGACTCGAGGTGTCAGCAGCTCATATACTATCCTCCATTCTGACTTTCTCGCTTGTATGTGGTTGGTGCACGTGTCAAGCGCCGTTTTGATGCAGTATGCGGAAAGGGATGAGTTGTTAAATTAGGAAAATCGTTACCCGACTTTGGAAGTTCCCGACAAACCACGGGTTGAGGCGTTGATGAATTGACGGTGCGGCAAGGATATACGGAGATACAGGTGTGCAAGCCCTGATAATTCCGAACCGCCGTCTTTCTCCGGCCCGCAATGACGTCGTTGAAGAAGATAACAATCCGTGCTGAAATACGCTGAGGCAGGCCGGAAAGGGTCATGGAACGCCATTGACAGTGGAGTCGTACTCTCTGCATTGCAAGAAGTTGATTCCGCGGTAGTAGTGACTGATAGGTGGCCTTCCGGCTATTGCCTAGTCCCATTGTCAGAACCTAGGGTCAATGACTGAACTTGGCGGACAATGGGGAGTTAGAGGTGATATTGCTGTCTGAAAGAAAGTCGGCTTCTCTTGTGGCATATGGTTCTACTCCAGCCTGAATGACGTTCCCTCCGTACAATGTACTATCTGGTCTGTGCAGAAACAGCTGGATTGATATCAGCTTTGCGAAGATTCAGGTACTCCTTGGACGATGCGACTAGGCAACGTCCAAGTGTATATTTGGCCGCCCTGAGAATGTGTAAGTTGTGTGTGGAATACGGTACATCAGGTCAGACACATCGACCTTACTGACTTGCTCACATCTCCGTTGGTCAATCTTGAAGCATCCACGATTGTCACCAGATGCGTGGCTTTCAATGTTGGATCTATGACTCGCAGTGAAATAAAACTGGTTGCTATTTCATATGTATATAAATCACCATTTTTGATTTGTGGGGCAAGATAGGTGATAAAGGGATCTCATAGGCTCGTCGAAACATCCGAGTCCGCATGTCAAGCACGTCAACGACTGAATACACATGTTCGCAGAAGAGGGAGGGAGTGATAGGTGGCTCTGAGATTGAGATTTGACCATACCAAAGAGTGGTTGACTTTAAATGGTGGACAATGGTCGAGTCAGTGATCCCATCTCCTCGACCCTCAGGGAATTATGAGGCGACAAGTCATCCCGTGGTGGTGCGATCACGAATAGTCTACACATGCGAACTCTCCCTGAGCTCGAAAGGGTGTGCAACCCAAGCCATTTGTTCTCGACTATCTTTATCCTTCGCTGAGATCTCAACAAGCAGATCGTCGCCGAGGAACAGTGCTTCATTCCTGATGCATGAACAATTCTGTACTTAAAGCAGATTTCTCTCAAGTCTCAATCTCTTGGATGATGTTTCTTAGCTTGCATTTCTCCATCACTGCATATCTTCGCCCTAATTCAGGTGCACTCGAAGCCCGCATAATATACCGATGAGAGCTGTATCGAAAGCAAACACTGAACAAATATCATATTCTTGCAGTCCTATGTATCCACATGCTTACTTCTACTTGAGTTCAAAAGTCTAATCTTGTCTATGCCGCACAGGCTTGCGTGATTCTGGACTCCGGACTCGGCATCCAGAACATTGTGTCGTTATAATACTCACGCAGCCATCGCGGGAGTGGATTGCAGGTGCAATGACTCGAGCACACACGCTATCCTAAGTAAGACCTATTCAGGAAATTTGACTAAGAAAAGGCCCTGTCGTGCGTGTCGCATCACTGGATCAATCGGAGGCTTTGGCGTTCTATCTCTCTTCACTGCGGGATTCCGAGATGATGTGGTTGTCAACGTCAAACTTTCAGTTCGACGAGGGATTCAATCTGGACGCTTGAGATTCACTCAGAAGAGAAGCTTGAATCAGAAATAGGCAAGGGCATGGGAGCCGAGAGAGATAAAAAAGGCCATCCGTTACCCGAATTTGGAAGCGGCTTTGTTCTGTCCATTTAACGAAGTTCATCAAGTTGCAATGTTCCTTCGTATTCGTACTGTGCGATCGGTGGCATGATAATGACTCATTTCACCGGGTGGTTATTAGGCGGCATTGCGCTCCTTAGAAAATGGCGTAGAAGTTTAATGGATATCATCCATCCATTGTTCGGGATATACTTGACTGCAGAGGTAGTATCAAAGAGAGATGTAAGCTTTTCCCACCGTCTGGCCTTTGATTAAGCTCTTATTTACAGCCGCATATTTGCACTTTCAAGAAGTATGCCACATTGGATAATGAAAATCCGCGGATATTCGAAAGGATGGAGTTCACGGATGATTGATGGGTGACGAGGAGATCAAAGCGATCACCCTACTGCCTGACCTTCCAAGTTGCACGTTGTAAGAAGTAGATAGTAGCTTTGTGCTTACGCATCAGTGACTCCAATATTGCGAGGGTGACGAACATGAGCGGCCACAAGGCATTGTGCTCATGCCCGTTACATATGGACAAGCCGGTTTTGACGGTCGGACGCGTTGTACCAAAAATTTCCGTTCCACACTACCACAAAATCAATAAGAATGAGTAAATTGCCTTAAAGTTTTTGGTGCACAAAGGATAGCCGGGAAATGGACGAGTTGGACCACAAGGCATGTTTGAGACGTAAAACCTCGGGGGCATCTGCCGAGCCTCAACGTGGTCTCGAACGGTGTTCCACCATATGCACCCCTGGTGTTCTTAATTCTAAGTGGGATGACCCGGACACGACTGCGGTTCAAGAATTGCCTGTGGCCAGACCGGCTTGTCAAGGGTGTTGTAAAATTGCCAGAAATTAGTTTTAAGGTAGGGTCCGACCCATGTCCCACTTTCAGCCCGGATATCAATGACCACATAGAATCACCGTGTATGTACTTATGTGCTGTAGAGCGGAGATGAAGACTTAACGGGCTCGACGTTACTTGGAAGTTGTCCGAGCATCCCCAATTGTGCCACTCTCCAAGTGTATCCGCCATGCACGCGCAGCACCATTGAATTCAAGGGCGATCTGGGAAAGACGGGCACAAATTCCAGTAACCAGCCCTCTGCCCATTCACCATCGCTTAATCTATAATCGTGTGAGTACAGTATATGAAATCAGCGCCAACCTTAGAACCTAGTCGCCGAGCTGTGCTCACGACGCCCTGACGTCAGAGGCGGATAACATGATATGACATTATATCATGAGTTACATGCATTCAACACAAGCGCTCGAGGTTAGTATGGCACGTACCGTAAACGACGAATGAGTCGGTGGTAGCATGCTCCGTTAAGGCCATAATCGCAACGCTCCAAGGAGCTATATCAAGTGGTTGCACCGTGAGTGTAAATCAGAGGGCAAGTACACGTAACAATGCGTTGTTGCGACGGAAATCCAATGGGGTGGGGCAGATGAGTTTTGAGTTCCAAAATGTTGGTCCGAACCGAGAAAGTGACGACGGGTCACGGCTGTGTGACAGTGTCTTACCCCATCCTCACTGGGCGCACCCAACCCGTAAAACATCGTCGTCGCATTCGACACCATGATACTTCGCTCGAAAACCAAAGAAATCAGCCGTCGTTCTCCCGGACTAGTTGTCGAAACTCCTGTGCGTCCGAGTACAGGACCGAGCCATCAAAAGCGGACTCGGACAACGAGTTCTCCAACGAAGCTCGGAATTCCACCCAAAGCATCATCAGTTGGAGGTCAAGGGTCCCCGCAGAGGACCAGAAAGCTCAAAATACAAACTTCATTCATGACAGAATCACCGTTCCCTCATCATCCCCACCCCACCCCCGCCGAGGCACTAGAGGTACATGACCTTCTAGCTGCTACTCATCGACCAAATGCGCCCGTCGTACGGCCCCCCCCTCGAGAAACAAGCAATTCAGCACAAACTTGCGGCGATGTTCCAAACGTGATTGAAGCTGTGATTGGAACAATACTCTCTCAAAACACTTCCAGGATTAATTCCACTCGAGCTAAAAGAGGTTTGGATGAAGCTTTCGGTCGGAACAATTTCGAGGCGATTGCAAGCGCTCCAAAAGAAGTCGTCCTAGACGCGATCAGGACAGGAGGTCTTGCAAATAAGAAAGCAGGTATGATCCAAGGGCTTCTGAGGGCAGTCAAAGAGCGCCACGGATTATATTCCCTCCAACACCTTGCTGGAGATCACAATTCGCTCGCTTTGCGAGACGATCAGATAATGGAGGAGCTGCTTTCATACAATGGCGTTGGTCCTAAAACGGCTTCTTGTGTTCTCCTCTTCTGCCTTGGGAGAAACTCCTTTGCGGTAGACACCCACGTGTACCGCTTGAGCCACCTTCTCGGGTGGGTCCCCTCCAAGGCGGATCGAGTCCTCGCCCAAGCCCATCTCGACCTTCGAGTCCCAGCCGAATTGAAATATGGACTACATGTTTTGATGATTCAGCATGGGCGAATCTGTAGGGGTTGCAAGAAAGCAGGGTCTGGGGTGGATTGTGTATTGAAAGATTACTTGAGGCGCAGGAAGGTCAAGACGGAGGAAGACATCGATCACCGACTGAAGGAGGCTAGCCAAATGGAGATGAGGATGGAAGGTCCAGCTTGATCATTGCTAGTGTCATGTTCATAGTCGAGTACACTCTCTTCACTTGAAGCCTTGTCCTTAACGTTTGAATAGGATGACATTGACGATGAAGGTACTATTTACTTCGATGTTTCTTAGCCACGAACTCGCCCGGATTTCCAGAGTCTTGAGAAACGCAAGTTCTGTAATCTTCTTAGAGGGTACCCCTTGGAGAGAGTAAGTCGTTTCGCCGTCATAGGCTAGGTCGGCGTACGGAAGATGGGACCTTGGTTCAACATCAGACAAGAGAGAGACTTACAGGTACAAACAACCACAGTGAGTCAGTACCGAGTCGGTTCGTCAACTCCCACTCCATCAAGCACTTACCAAGCTGCTCATGCTCGGCGCTGTAACACGTTTTCTGTTGTGCGGCAGCCGTTTGAGCATTCCAAACCAGGAGGCCTTCTTAATCAGAATCGTTACCTTCTAATTCCCCTGCAACACTGTGCTGTCTTCCTTGAGATAATGTTTCCCATGTCCAGGGACATCTTGCCTGAACGGGGAGGTAGCACAAGTCTCCATTGAGCGTGTGACCATTGTGGCGTTGAGACCACTGAACTTTGAACCTGAAGACCGAGGTGATTCCGGCTTCCGCTCTCCGTTGATCCAACTAGAAGAAAGCACACTTGAGTGGGTACCGATGACAAGGCTTCCCTTACTGGTGGTTGACTTTACCTAAGCGGGGTGGGTCCAAGCGCTTACCAGATATGGTGCGAGATACACGTTGCACCGTTGGCTGTGACGTTCCAAACCCATCAAATAAATTTCATTATTTTCTGTGACACCTTAGTCTGATAGATGATAAGGCTGTGAGAAGAAGTTGGTGCCCAGCCCCATCAATTGGAAATTTGGAAATTTGGAAACTGTGGTGGACCTCTGGAGTCTCGGTTTCTGATATCAGTGGACGAATTGGATATAGGTAAAGGGGAATCTTTTGATTGGGTCTCGGTAAATTATCCGGTAAGGAACGCCAATTTATGTTGTAGCCGGCGGTGATCAGAGCACCGAGATTTGTGAAACACGTTACGAGGTTAGAGCCGTTGGCGTTGTTCATACGTTGGTCTGGAAACCAGTGCCACTTCTTTAAGGTTCCTCAACAGGATAAGGAACCCAGGTGTATGAAAGTAATGTGAGATTCCAATGGTTGCGGAAACTTCTTTCTGTTTTGCAACTAGCTGTACGGATCACAAGTTCGAGGGGAGGGAAGTCCTTCGAAGATAAATCCTTCTGATATTTCGTCATCGGACTTGCCGCCACATCCGCCCTGAAGTAGATTTAGCTTAAATTGGTAGTCGTGAACCTCATGGCAAGGGGAAACAAGCGTATGGTGAAATGACGATCACTTCTGATTGTATTTCTCCCGATAACCGGCATCCCTTTAAGCGATAACAAAAGAAACCTCAAATAAAGATATTCACCGTTCTCTGCTCATGCAAACATTCGACGACAATAGCTGTCTGTCCTTTCTTGTTCTGTGAGAGTATTCTTTGAGCGATGTCATCAGCCCTGAAGAAATTCTCAAATCAGTAGTAATGACACTGTTCAACCTGACTTCACAGCCCGATCGTATGATCACCCTTAGCTGGACTCATAGATGATTCGTTTCAGCTCAGAAATCTAGTTCAAGGCTAAAAAAATTTGCTAAAAGTCTTCTGATAGGTTCCAATGACCGGAGTAACTCACCGGTCTATCAATAATCAATGAGCTGATCCCAGGATGACAGAATGTTGCCGTTGTTATGCTCGTCGTCACCCGCCGCCAATAGTGCTCACAGGACACAGCCTCATCTATTCCTTTCATTAGACGCTGAAAGTGCTCATCTTTCGCCATATCACAGCTAGAACAACGTCCGGACGGTGAGACTGCCATCAACTGAATGTCATGTGGCAATGACGCGGCGTTGAAATCTGATATACTATGAACGCTTATGGGGCGTGTTACGTACCACATCTAGGAAAGAGGCGGTGTTTGAACAAGGGTTTCCCTTTTCAAAAATGAGCTATATACACGAACAAGGACATAATCTGATGAAATAGCGGCTGCGAAGGTGTGTGGGATTTAGTGTGTAATTTGAAATCTACTGTTTCTTCGGCTGGAAGATCAATCATATATGATCAGTGATGTATCACTGACTGGCACAGCTCCTAAGAAACACATGAATGTCGCGTGGGCCCCCGCCGGCCCCTTTACCAGTGGTTACCTGCGATAGTGAAACAGCCAGCACGGTGAATATTGCCCATTTGTCCCAATCCGAGGTCACCGAAGTCGAGATCACCGAGACTTGACTGTTCATCGTTGCTCCAGTGGCGGACATTAACGGCGATACGTGCGTTTGATCTTCGAGCAGGATAGCGATGCTAGTGATATCATATGAAAACTATACCTTGTACTATCACTGCCAATACTCCTAGGCGTGAGTGTGGAACTATCTTGCCACGGTGTCGAGAGGCCGTCGAAGTCGACAAGTTAGATTAACAATTTCCTTCAAGAGTAATGCTCCCGTACTCGCCCGAGTTCCCCGAGTTCTCCGCATCCTGTGCTCGAGAGTCACGAAGATCATGCCCGCGTACTCTAACATTATTCGTGACTTGATCGCAGTAGACGTCGGTTTCAACCAAGACACTAGCAGATGCAAGTCTCTTGTGACTCAGGTTTACTAGGTGGTTCACTTGAGCAACGAGATTCTTGTTGGGATTCTCGGCACTGATTCGGGTGTTCAAGTTGAATCCGAGTATGCCACATCCTCGAATATGTCAGAGCTGATTGTTCTAACGGGACTCCCACATTACAGTATGTGAACCAAGTATAGCTGAATAGGAGTGGCTTCTTCTCGAATGGCCGTAGAGTCGTAAATTGATTGAATATCATCGTACGAGACTGACGAAGATGTGGAGTTTATCTTGCATCCTCGAATCTCAACTCTAGTCTCAGGCTTGTGGTGTACTGTTAGAGGGCGAATGAATGATGTTGGTAGAAAGATGGTAAGGAATCGCCTAATTAGTGTTCTATAATCTTGGTCTATCGAGAAAACACGTCGCATAATGCTAATACTCGTATTCAATATTTGATACATAGTCTTAGCGAACTTACGGATAACCGTGAGCTAACGATTCAAATATCTCGAGGAGATTGTCATACGGGGGCGCCCTTCATCGCATGAGGTGGCCCAAGTGGCACAGCGATACAGAAATGGCACTAAGGAGATTCCGTTCCGAAAGCTTGACATATCCAATGTTGAAGTCCTTTTTGTATAAGCGATACATTAACTAAGAAAGTCTCAATAGACGCTACGGCCTGCGTGAGTACCAACACAAGCAAAAAATAGGTAAATTATGGTGTAAGCTTACAAGCTTATGAATCCGACACGGCTAAAGCAGAATGATGGAGACCCTTCTGAGAGAAAGTGCGCTGAGGGTGACCATTCATTTACTGCGTTGAGGCTTTTCTGAGTACCGTGATGTCGGAATGCAGTTCAGTATATCGTCATATCTCGGCCCCCGATGTTCTATGCGCCCAAAGAGGTGTGCTCAGGGATCTGGGGTCGCCTACTTTGAGGAACTTGAGCAGGTTTGAGTATGCTATACTCCCTCGTGGAGTCTCATGTAAGGCGAGAATGTCGGAGGCGGTTCTTGGCTTTAGTCGTGTTGAAGGTTACCTGAGTGAGAAGCATATGGTGGCGTATAAGGGTCAATGAATGGTGTTTATTGGGGCAAGGATGGAAAGTATAGTGCGCTAGCTAACATGTGTCGACTTACTTATAACTCTTGGATCCCTTCGAACATTCAATATGCATGGACCGACCGATTGGGAGTGGCATCGTACAAGGTCCGAGCACACGAGGTATACTTATGAGTACGATCTTTCTAGTCTCTGCTGGTGAGATGGTGCGCTAGTCCACTCGAAAGCAGCGCAACGCTTGGAGACGCTTTCGTACAACAGGGTGACTAAAGCTCACCGAAACCAACCCTCCGCTTCTGAACTAAGTATCCTCCCTCCTTTCAATTGCACACCGCCTAGGACATGTTGGAGCCTGGAGTGTGCGTCGGGTGAGAATGGGTTTGAGCGGAACTAATCATATGTGACGCCGTGTTAGGGTAATTACCTTCTTCAGTCGGTCAACTTCCCGCCTTTCCAAATCGAGTAAAGCGAGATGTCCTAACATGGCGCGCTTGGCCATGCAAAGTTTTTTCATTGACAGGTCGAAACTTCAAATACGTTGTGTCTTGTTTCAATGAACGTTTACTCGAATGTTCATCGCCGATTGTGGAGATCAGTAATTCATCAATCAAGTTACGGCATGGTAAAGGGCGTAGTACAATACAGTATTCAGATTCGAGGTCTCGATCAAGGACGTTGGGTAAGGGTGTATGGCATTCCAGCTGTATGGTTCTGTTTGGAGGAGGCTTGGAGTGTCCCTAACGTTCAACAGTTTACACACCACTTGGTTGTATACGCTGCGGGACGCCAACGTATGGAACATAGTTGCTAGCCCTTAGTATATTCTAGTGTGCGGGGAATATCAAATGGTGAGGTACCGCATTGAGTTGGTCCATGCCTCGGGGCGGCATCTAAACTAGAAAGCGTCTATGGAACCCTCAGTGGATGTGATGAGCAAAATCAAAGAAATTGAACCGATATTTAGATCACAGGAGAACGACTTCAATTGCTGTACACACCCTGGCTTGGGAATTCAAAAGAAAGAAGAGACAGAAGGCGAGTCGGAGTCGGAAGAGTCGTGCCACTTATCTCATTTTGATAATTCACCTTCAACTTTCCGCGAGCGGAGGGAAGAAATCCAAGAATTCATCCAAGTCCATCCCGAGAGCCCGATTCAAGCGCACCTGGGGAGCTCGCCCGAGCCATGGAAGGAATCCCTCACTCGCAGGCTCGGGATGAGTCACCATTGAATACTTTTGTCCCTCTCCGGGGTAGTGGAAGCTCGAGAAAAAGTGTCGATTGTCAATCGTACTGTGAGAGATTACCAAGAGATTACTAGTACTGCACCTTGGAGTAAAGCTTGTGACTCTATGGGTCGGTTCTGAGCTCAGGGTGAGCGAGAATAGCACCATTTACCAATAAGAGACTGATAGCCTCACGCGCTATGACAAGTGAGAGATAACTCTTCGTAAAGTAAACTCGATTAATTGAGTTCTACGGGGGCTTTTCAGTTAATTTTTCTGAGCGCTTGATGTTATCGGAAAAGGTTATCTGACCCAAGCTCGCCGCGCCTTTGTGGCCCGCATTAGACCCCTCGCTTCGTGTCATTGTCACACCACCCTTCCTTCCGTCGTCGTTCCGAAGGGAAAGATCAAGAACAAAGCCAGGTGACTTTGAGAAGCCTCGTACAGAGCAAACAAACGCAAGGTGGGAAGCTTATTGCCGAACCTAGAACCTCGACTCCCTGTGATGTCGTCCCAGATTTCAAAGCCTCCGTGACAATCAGAGAAGACTTCAAGGTCTAAGATGAGTTATTTCAGTCGTGACGAGCTTCCAGAATGCCAAAGCACAGTAAACAGACCTGTCTGGTCATTCACTTGAGCCGAGTAGGAAAGTGAATAAAATGAGATATGATTATTGCTCTGTCCTAGTAGACCCTACTTGACCGGAACGCCACTAATGGGGGACCTGACCGGGCTAAGTGCATATGATACTACTTAATAGAACGCTCACGCCACAAATGTGAAAGACTGGTTAATCGCGGGATAATCATAGATAGGCGCCCTTGCAGGATGATATTGATATGATCATGGTGATCATTGATTCGGCACGCTCATCGAGAGTCTGATGGACATTCAAGGGAGAATATGTATTAATATGGGTGGTATCATAGTAACCCGGGATGAACGAAATGAAACTTCCTTCTCTAAGTAAGTTAGGACAACGACAAACCCGCTCAAGTCGCTGGTTCAGCA
>KQ963020.1:113532-129809 GCA_001563735.1 Leucoagaricus sp. SymC.cos
TGTTGTGGGGGCGAAAGACGTTGTGGGTGCGAAAGACGTGGGTTATGGGTTGTGGTGGGATGCAATAACGTAACCTAGAGCATAATTGTCCGAGGCGCTTGTGTGATTCCCACCCCGAATTCGAACATTTGGATGACGTTGTTGGTGTTGGGCGGTAATGTGTAGAGTATGAGCGTTGCTCAAACCAATACCTGTGACTTGATCCCTCAGCACGATAGTCCTGTACGGGGATGAATGTGCACTATCGGCGTAAATCCAGCTGTAGTGGTACGCACCCGATGTCGTCTCGGTCATCAGTGGCGATGTCCGGTAAATTTTCTACTCACCAGGAGGGAATTTCAACCGGCTATTGTCAGTGAATTTGATAGGCGATGGAGAATGCGGGGTAGAGGGTTAAGCGGCATCGCGGAACGAGACACCTCTTTCGACGTAGTCGACTGGTATAGTGAGAATTGTATACAAAAAACCCCACCAATTACCGTTATCTATCAAAGATAGCGATAATCTAGTACTTGTACTGGACCCGGTTCCTGTAGGCGGTACGCAAAATTCTGACGATGTCAATAGAAATCTCAACACCACTGGTCCCGTCTATCTCAGTAAAGGTATGAATACTAGTTCACTTCGGCTAGTTTCCTACACACATACTAGAATTCACTGGACATATCGTTCCGAAGTAAGCTTGGCTGTCGTCAGTGTGGAAAACACATGCTTACATAAATCAATGACGAAAATGTGGGGTGGAGGGTTAAACACGATCAAAGCTTCATGATCACGGGGACGAGCGCTTCTCATGGACGCCGGATACCCCGATAAGTCACTAGATCACTTTCAATTAACCGATAACTGTTGCCCGTGACGTCCGAAATCACAGGCCTTGCGCTTCCCATGGGCAACGTTGGTCTGTGGCTGAGTAGGTGGTAACTGATGGGTTGCTACTCGGACCTACAGAGCGATCCGTTCGAGGGTTCTAACTACGCGTTTTGAGGGAGGAGAAATGGAGAGTGGTGTAATTGCAACTTATTTATGGACGGGGGATTTACTGCGGCTGCTGTGGGGAGTGCGTGTGTATTACTAGCGAGTTAAGTAGAACTGTATTTGACGGCGTATGACTTCGGTGCGCCTTTCCGAACGTCCAATGTGGATACAGTGTTTACAATTTGAATTTAAACCATGTATATCCAAGTGTATTACTTCTGAAGTGAAGGAGACACGAAGGCCGATGGTGGCAAAATGACTTCTTGAGCTCGTCTACTGGATACGGGGACTACAGTTGGTATTCGAATGAGTCAGACAGTGTCTTCTGCTTCGAATATAGGAGGAATCTATGAACGCCAGAGACATTCGCACGTTATACTGCTGTTTGTCCTGGAGACAAGGCGTCATTAAGTCAGACGATGTTGAGCTATTATGGCCGCTTATTGAGGCCGCATCGATTAATGAAATCATACCTGATTGAAGTCTCTCAAGAGCGGCAGATTTGTGATGTCAGTTCTTCAAATGTCACGGCAACAAGGGGGATACCAAACTCAATGCAGACTTGTAGACTCATCTACTGAGGATCCACCTCGGAATTTCGGGAAGTAGGGGTGAAGGAGAAATGGAGATTTCAATTCGGGTGTAGTAGATTCCAGCTTTCCAGCACACCGTACCCACTATTCCCCGAAGAAGACCTGGAAGTAGACTTGCTGGCATGTGATGATCGAATTTATTGTAAAGACGTCGATTCATGATTCTGAGAGGCATCCAGGAAACGGGGATGGTAACGTATATATCGTAAAATGCCAGATGCGAGCTAGTTAATACTCTTTTGGAAAACATATAGTAGCCTGAGAGAGGTCTCCTCAACACCCCGGAAAAAAAATGAGACCGCGTCAATCAATGAAACCATGCCATACCTGGAGCCCTAAGTAGTAGAGAACTCGTGATCGCAGTATGACCAAGGAATCCAAACTCAGTACGGACCCACAGACTCATCTGTTGACGGTACTGGTGCTGGTGCTTGAGCACACCGCCGAGTAAAGTAGTGCTGAAGTCAGAAATGGAGCAAGATTTCTTCAATATAGGCGTAGACTATTCAAGGAAAGGTATCGGGGCAAGCCAGTGATTCGAAGTAGGAGAGTAGTACCCGAACTGAGGGTGCCTGTGTCCTTCAATTCTTGGCGAGCCGGTTACTAAGTCAAAGTGTGTACGTTTTGGAGAACACACAGTAGAGAGCTCTAGACAAAGGCAGGAAGACCGATGGAGGAATTCAAGTGTTCGACTTATTGGGAGATGAGTCTATTCTGTGTCAATGGAGTCCATAATTTTGATGCATAGGGTCCGGATCGGATAGATAGATGTGCACTAAATGTCGGCCAGTCGGTTGACTGCTAACTTTTGAGTAGGGAGCGAGCCATCCGTCGGGGGTCAGACCACATTAACGATTTGAGCTCGGGGAGAAGTGGCGTTGATGTCGGCGGAGGGGGGAGAAATGGAGATATTAAGAAATATGGGCGTATGTTTAGTGACGCTAACTTCATGTTCTGTCCGGTTCGCGATTCCGAGTCTGAGTGTTTGTGCGGTTGACCGTTGAAGGTTACGATCGAGCGACGCGCAGATGCCAGTTGTCATAAGAAATGACACGGAGACCGACGATAATAGCCAAATTCAGTCGCCAAGAGTTATCATACATAGTACTAGAGTAGGATGACTGCGCCGGGGACGGGACGTTTAGTAGTAGACCAAGTCGGACTCAACTAGTATGCGAAGGGTAGTGACTGTGGAAGAGGTGGGAGGATGCAGCATCGAGTCAGAGAGAGTCAGGTTCTGTGTTCAATATAGGACCTTTTTAACATGCAGGACATGCGTATAACTCGTGTTCTTTGCTGTGACGATCGGTGAGCAGGGCGTCATGAACCCAGTGACGATGTAACTATGAAGATCACAGGCTATTGACGCCGCGAAGGTTTGATCGTGACCACCATCTGATACAGTCAATACGCCATTGATCATTCATTGACGCATGGTGTCGCGAAGATAAGCATCCCTGTGGAATAGTGCCTCCCTCAGCTGTGATCAAATTAAAGAGTCGCGTATAGTTTCGAGTCACCCACTGGGTCGGTTCTGCGCAGGGCTTGAACTCTATGAGAGCAGTCTACCGTGTGATATCGGCCGGAAATTTCCAATCACACTGGGCACGGGTCAGAAAGCTAGAGCTTGGACCTTTGACGTTCGTCAAGCCTTTCCACGAAACGTGTGCTTTGACCACGACCGATTTCTCCGATTCGGATTAGCTATAATACTCGAGATTTCGATCCACTACCTGAGTTAGAGAAATATTTTCTATGGAAATGGTCCGTGGGTACAAGTTAGTTCATGCCCACAGGTCAAGTCGGACGTCAGTTATTTCGAGAAGAAGGATCAACCTGAGGTATGCCGGGATAACTGTAACAGCATTTCCGAGAGGGTTCGTGTGGTGCGGGAGCACAAGTTTCACAAAGAAATGACCGCTGGACGTCAGTGTATGTATGTGGAAGGACATGAGCTAACAACATTCGAGACGTGCTGAACTATGACGTATAGTTTCTCTGGATATCAAAATGGAAGAGAACGACAAGAAACATATGATAAGGGTGAGGGATCGACTAAAAAGCCTCTAAATACGCGTTCTAGAAATACCTATCGGTCCGAGCAGCAGAGAGAGGACCAAGCGCTGTCTTTGGGAGGTGTGTCGAGGACAGGATTGAGACGAGCACGGATCTTGGGGAAGAGTTCTTTGTCTCCATTTCCCTGTTTGGGATACGGGATCGGCGGATCGGATATGGGAACAACGACCCGAAGGAACGGTAAGAGGTTCGGCACGATGACCGGAAAGGGCAGTGGAGAACCGAGTAAGTGGTTCGTTGGCTCGGATCGATTTGGTGGTTCGGCCCTTGTCTTCTCTCCTCTCTGAGCATGTCCCTATGGCCCGCCCTCCCCGTCGAGCTCAAGCGCCTTGTCCTTGAGCTCGTTGCCCGCAACGACATCAACGATGCCCGCTCGCTGCGTCTCGTGTCCCGTGACATCAACGTCCTCGTCCTCCCCATCATCTTCCACAGCGTCGTCCTTGAGAACCTTCCAGACCTCTTCACCCTCACCCGTACTATTGCCCCTCTTCCCACTCCAGTCCACAGACTCAGAAATAGGACTCCTGTACACCCTCCACGACCTCTCTCGACCTACAACACTGCTTCTCTAGCTCTTTTGCTGCCGGAGACTCGGCCGTCGATCGAGAATGCGTTGGCGGGCGTCGGGGCTGTGTTCTCACGCATCCGATACCTAGCGATTACTTCTCGCAATCTCTCCTCCAATGCCTTCTGGCTACGTCAAAATCGTGTCAGACCGACACATATAATGCTCCTTCATCATGGCAGTCCACGGCCTGTCAATTGGCGGGATAGAATTTTTAGTCAAACGACGCATATTTTCACCTCCAGTCTCGACTCACATGGGACATCGACTCTCTCCGATCTCTCCAATCTCACACATCTTGCTGTTAGCACTCATTCTGAGATTGCGGAGGACAAGATACGATATATCGTTGACAAGCTTGAATGGATACTCTTTGATCCTGATAATACCCTACCCAAACTTGATGCGCTCGTCTTGGCGATTGAGCGGTTTCCTCATCCGCCTCCTGAACGCGTTTGTGGGCATCTGGTTGTGGATTTTTTGGCGAGGGAGAGATATATGAATGTTCTTACGCGGTGGAGGACCAACCTTCAACAATGTCTCGCGGCGTCGAGGTTTTATATCTTACCTGACCCCTTATACCCCCGTGAAGAATGGGATAATTGGATACACTCCTCCTCACCACACCACTCGCAAGATATATGGCGGCGAGCAATTGCATACCGAGCAAGATACCCAAACTCAATAGTATTTGATCCTCGACCTGCTGAGGTTAAACATCACATGGATTATTGGTTTAGCATGATCGAAGTCGATCTTCTACATGCCGAGGACGACTCGGATGGCTCACCGTCACCATCACTCCCACCACTTCCACCGGAAAAAACAAGCTTGTTCTGTAAAGTCGATTGGGAAATCGATTTGATACAGAGGGAGGGATATCGGGAGTCGGAGAGGTTAGATCCCGGAGAGGCGGGAGAGTTTGTTCATATGCTTGGGTTCTGATTCGTTGTTTGTAGAGGAGGCAGAGGTGGTGTCGGTGTTCGCGGCGGTAATATCGGAGGAGGGCGCAGGTGTTGAGGTGTGTAAGTCCCTTCGCTGAATGCTATCTAGATGTCTTCAAGCTGCTTTTCTCCTTGCTTTCCCCATCCTATCGCTTCTTCCTTCTCATCTGGGTTTTCGTGCCTCTCTCATCTCCTTACAGTGGCTTTCACGCACCCACCTATTTGCTTACTTATCTATTTATTATTGTTTTTCCCCCTCCATCTACTCGAAGTCAAAACGCAGTCGGGACGATCCCCTTGTTCCCTGTTCCCGACTTCTTATTGTTAAGTCTCTACCTTTTTCGTCTACTGATCACATCAGAAACATCAGGGCATCATGTCATTGCTTCAATGTATCAACATTATCACAGCATCATTTTCAAATCGAATTTCTTACCTAGCACATTTACAGAAGCCTTACAGAAAGATCATTACCCTTTGCAAGCGATTACGGCTTTGAAGAAACTTTGTGTGCATCACATTTGAATTGCAGTAGAACACAACACGAGGCTTTCTAGTACGGCTTCAAGAATCTGTTCGAGAATCGTCTCTGGTGCTTTGATGCGGTGTGATGAAAGGGTTATCGGAATGTCCGATTGGTTCGATAGCGAAGCCCCTTTCACAATCGACAAAAAGAAAAGTTGGTAACCCTGCGCAACCACACGCAGTTCCGTTTCGAGAGCAACCCCTCTTATTGTCTTCCCCCCTAACTGCGTAACGGCGAACAATCTCGGCTTCATCGCTTCATCGCTTCTTACTGGTGAGTCATTATTGTCTCTTTCCTTTCTTCACTATACTACTACTCCCCAAGTACCGAAATGACATGATTTTGGGTTGACACAGCGTTGTGAGTATCTTAGCTACGTTGATCGTCTCACTCCCTGAAGGCCTGAATGTTGGAGTGTTGAGTGGTGAGGTGGATTGTCGAGATTAGATTGACTCCTCTGCGAGTGATACAGTTCACCGGACTGATTTGGACTTGAGGTTGATTACCGGTTGGATTTCGTGTGAGGAGGGAATCCTTGGATCCACTGGTTCGTCTGACTGAGCTTCTTGAGTCTCTAGATTTGAGATTCTATCCTATCTCAGGATCTCTTCTCTATGAATGGGTCATGAGGCGAATATGGCTCATGCCCTGGTTAGGGGCTTTTGACCACCACTCTGTGGAATCCCACCTGTGGCAGTCAACTCAGTCTTTGTCTCCATCTTCGGAGATCCGTAGTCGTCCTCGTTGGATCGTCTTTCGCAGTATAGGCATGGATACACGGAATATCAACTTGATCGTGGACGTTGACGAGGGAAGAATGAATATTTAGGAGGTATGATGTTTAATCAATTGACGTATGAGCCCTTGGAAAATTTGGAGGACTTAGAGCGAACCGAATCCAAGTGTATAGGGTATGGGAGGTATGTGCCAGTGATATGTTCGATTCTGGTTCGGTCCGTTTTCGAATCTTCTTTCTATGACTTCTTTGTGTTCGGGTCGGCTGATTTGTTTGGTGTTGGTGTTGATGTATGTAGGTCCGACGATTGATCATTTGGTGACGTGTACAAGCTTCGTTTCCCTTCTCTCTTGTTGTCATATGTTGATGCCGTGATAATGCGAAATGGACACATCTGAACTTTGATACAGGTTTATCGAACCGTTTTGATCAATGGACAGAAATTATTGACGTTCTCAATGCGCAAGTTGAGTCGAATGGGCGGTTATTAGTGGTGTAGACTAAGACAATCAGATCATCCAATCGCCGTGGCATGTAGGTCTAGTTATTTACGTGACTTGAAATACCTCAATTGGATGTTAATCTGACTCATGTAGGTTCTCGACTCCATCGCTCTCGTCCATGTGCTGCTTGTTCCGGCTGTTCTCGGAGCTTGAGTCTCAGCTTCGTTCTATAATGGAATACGATGGACATACTGCGCAGGCATGTCATTTGTCTTTACTTGTTCGTCATGGAGAGACCTAATTGACAGTGTCTGTCTATAGCCAGCTGATCAATGAATCACACACGTATGGAAGAATTAGATGAGTACCCTGTGCAATTGCATTGATGGTAAAGGTAGGCTATCATTCACTTCGTTGCTCTCATTTCTCTCTCTGATCTTGATGTAGGTCCGACTAGATTCTTCCTTGTTTCGGCTCTCGGAACTTCTTTTGATTGTCAAATTAACGAGGGGTTCGTAGGCCTTCGTATTTCGATGAACAATGAACTCACGCGTATCGCATGTTTTGCAAGGTAGGTCCTCAGTGATGCTTAGACGATGCTGGGCACGCTGTAAGAAATTACCCGGAGAGATGGTGGTGTCGAGGCACCACCGAGTTTCATGTGGAGAATTCTAGCTCATTGTTTAATTTTAGGGTGTTCTATACCCCGACTCGGACCATTTTGGATCTGTGCTCTGTGATCGAGGATAGATTGATGGACAGTGGATGTGGGGAAAGCCGTTGTACGTGTGTATATTCATATCTGTTGGTAGAAAATTGTGGTGTCAAGCTGCATTCTCCGCTACCGTGTCTATCATCCGGTTTCATGGTATTCACGCATCACCAGGAATTATGGCGTTTAGCCACATTTTTCACGGAAATAAGCCCATGTTCCGTGTGTTTTCGAGCCAGCACCTCACATCTTCGAAACGGTGCTAACGCAGTAGAAATATGGCGTTGAGTCATTCTAGCTCAACGACGCCACACTACCTTGGAGCTCAACACTCACTCGAGGTACCGACTTGCTGGCCTTCAACGCCGCCACAGAACCTGGGAGCCTACCTGATTGCGAACTAGGCCTTACACACCAAATAACCATGTCGGAGAAATCCCCATCCGCCACCCTGCCACAAGCTTAAGTCCGGTAAGCCACAATATTTCTGTTCTAACAAGTGTTAACTCCTCGCTCTTTTGTTATCGCTAATAATACATCTCGAATACTCTGCTTCTTTTCAGGTCCACCAGTCCACCAGCACGATTCTGCGATGTAATTCCGAACGTGGGCTATATTTTCTCAGAATGATGCCAGGTCGTGACAACTTGAGGAATTCAAGCAGTTCGGTTATGTGGATGGGGACGAATTGAGCGCTGATTGGTCGGCGAAGTTCTTCGAGAAGCATGACTCCGATTGGTAAGGTGAATCAAAGTGTTCGAGTGTTCCATATGATTGCGCTTTGCCACTCAAAACTCGCATCATGCTCAGTTCGCAAGCGTTTTACGCCACAGCCATGAGCCCCATGGATATGCGGAACAAGACGGAATTGTTGAAAGCAAATTATCTGGATTGAGTGTTGTGAGGTTCGGGATTGTTCGGTGCAGTGGCGCATGTATATGGGATGAGTCATACAGTCTGCCACGTTTTTTCCATATGCGGATTTCGCGACCCCGTGTTCGCCTATAGCTAAGTCACGTAGACACTTGTAATAGGTTCCCCATTTTCTGTGGTGATAGGGTACCCGACCCCCACCTATGCTTTGAGCATGTATGGACCTCCCGACTAGTCGGCATTTGGCAATTGTACCAATCCAGCAAGACTGTGCCGAGGCCGATTGGCATTTAGTATGGCCGTTCATCAGGTGATTGTTTTCCCATCAGTCTCTTTATCACATATCATCATGCGACTCGCGAGTCTTTGTTGCCGAGTTTGATTTCCTTCTTCGACGAAGCAAACGAGTTTAGTCGTTCGTTCGTTCGTTCGATTGTTCGTTCTTTTATGAAAAGTATGGAAGTGATTCCGGAAGTGAGTGGTGATTCATTCTGGGGCAGCTTCCAGGCGCTCATTCAAGTTTCTGACATTACACAGCATGTAACAGGAGAATGTCATGTTATCAGTCATACCCAAAATGAATAAACAACTCAAACCTGGCCAAGTCGAATCTATTAACTCGCGTGGGTTGCCCACCTGTCAACAGGTTCCGACTTGTCAGCTAAACATATCCTATGATACCCCTCGCGCGTGATCAAAAGTGATTAAGCCAAAGTAGCGACTGTGTGGGATTCTAGGAAGACCTTCGAGGGAATCAAGGAATTACTTGGCCCAGTGTGTGAGGGCGTGGTATGTTCATGGAAATAAGGGACAATGGCCCCTCGGGGAGTGATACTTCTGTAATGGTGAGCCGTTGTTCTGGGCCAGACTTTCCACCCCCATTGTTTGACATTTGAGTTCATGACAGCTCCAGAATTGGAGGTCCGGGCCACCGTTCGGGATTTGAGGGCTGCGCGCCCGGTTGATATGTGCATGGCATGTGGTGGTGATAGCGATTTAAGAACACCTCTAGTCGTATGAACAATTGCTTTGCTCAAGGGAAAGGATGAGGCTTCATTGGCGTCCAATGAATATTTGAATGGACGAGGTATTGCGCTGGGATCAGCTAAGGTGTGAAGCACCTACCATCGCCGTGAAAATCCTTTCATCAGAGACGTTTGTGTCGATCCCTACATGTTATCGGATCACTGACAACTTGAAGAAAGTCGACGATGTGATTGGTAGGTCATTCAGTGCTTAGATACCAGAGTGACGAGCACTTGAACGCCCATCACATTTCTGATCAACACCCTTATGGAAGGAGAGACCCATGAAATTGGGGTACAAATCCTAATTCGAAATCATGACTTCTGTTCCACCTTCACCCTCCTTCGATTTGTCAAATTGAGGGATCTTGTCATGAAGTGACGTCTAGTCGATGCCGTGTAATGGAATGTGATTGTAGTGGTGGTTTGCAGGAAGGAGATAGGGGCGACGGCGTTGGAGCTTTGTGGCAGTTTGAATAGCTAGGTCGAATTCGAGTTCGAATGGCTTAGGGGATGTAAACCTGGGTTGGTTACTCGGATTGGAATCTCGTTCTTGTCGAGGGATCCTGGATGTTGATACCAATCAAAGCCTGATTTAATTGTGCGGCCGTTAGTTGGTCTTATCTGATAAGCTGCGATTTGTGCGTCTTACTTTGTGGAAGGATAACGTAGCTGAACTGGTGGATCATCCATGTAGACGAAGAAAATCACATTTTCCACGTCCGAATCACACCCACATCTCCGAAGACATGTTCCGCCTCCAATGTCCCCTTGTTCTCTCGTTATTTAGTTATGGCTCTCTAATAATGAAGTTAGCCGCTGTGTTTGGTGTATTTAAAGTTGACCAACTTCAAGTTGTTTCAACAATCGCCGTATTAATCCCGGTCTCAGTTTTCCGCTACCCACGATACCGTCAACTTTCTATCAGAGTACTGTCCGAGTCGAGTCACGGGAGTAACAAGAAATAAAGTGCATTATAGTACTACAATCCAGGACAGCTCAGCTGTTCGCCTCCATATTAATATTCGAGTGGATGCTACGATTGGAATGGTACCAGGTTTATCAACATTTCGACCAACGGTGGTAGAAATAAGTTCATATCAAGTTTAAAGTAGTCAGATCACCTAAAGAGGTTGCCGTGAATGCTGCACTTCTTTACCTTCTTGGAGCAATCCTCTATGGCACCCTATAGAGAAGTTGGCGCGTAGTCGCATCCGAAGCCTACCCCGAGTCTCACGTGGTCTCTACTTCTATTTTAGCCGCAGCAATGGCAAGTCATCATCTGTCTACTCATGAGCACCGAACAATTCGTCGAAGAAGTCGATTACGGAGCGTTTATCTGATAGACGAGCCGTAGGTTTTGGCCCTTCGAAGTTATCTGTGGGTGCGTGGCAGACTTGTAATCAGGGTTACACGCCGGGTCTACATGCAATCGATAGGGCTTGTCGGCTCGCGCTTTGAGGCATCCTTCACAGCTTTCCTCTCACCTTCATGAATCTCCATGCTCCCGCGACTACGATGCCTGGGATTGTTAATGAGCAGCACCGGTCGTTCGCTTATGCTGGTCGGCGTCCTCCTGTGAACCCTGGGATCCTACAAACATTTGGACAAGCGCCTCTGGGGTCAAGCCCATTGCCAGCGCTTGCAGGTTTCCCCCAAGGGTCTGCTCCCACAATCCCACGTGTTCGTGCCACCGACGGTTACATACGGCCTCACAATTATCTTCCTGATCAATATCACCATCATCCAACTAATCATTTCTCTGCCAATCTTGCTAATCCCCAACCCGGTAGTACCAACACGCGATCCAACGAGACTTTCTTCGATGGGCCTCGTGTTGTTCCTCCTCCGAGTGCTGGCGATTTCAGTGATTTCAATGATGTACGACATCGTCGAATACCCATCAGACGACCTGCACATTGGGAAGACAATCCTTACCCTGCATCCTCGTTGCATGATTCATTTTACTATAACGCTTACGGATTTCCTTCTGGGCATCGGTTTTCTTCTTCTGGACTCCACCATGATTATTGTTTTCCTGAGCGACGTTTCTCGGGATGTGCGGACCTTTGGCATCATCCACCTGACCCTTTCCAAATCACGAACCATGCGCATCAGTCTTGTCCGCATTCGTGTTGTCCCGGTTTCTCTGGACGACACAGCACTCTCACTTACGTTGGTCCTCCAACTTGCCAAGGCTGCGGACATGCAAGTCCACAGCAGGCAACCAAAACAACACAAAACCCAGTCGAATACGCACCTCAAACAGACGATAACGAGAAAAAACCTCAAGATCCTAGTGAGAAGAAGAAAAAAAGCCGGGGTGGGGCGGTTAAAAGATGGCTAAGTGAACAGCTTTGTGGGTCACTACCTCCTCGTGCTCAATTCTTCTCATTACTGACCACACACTCGGGTTTAAGTTTCGAAATTACCAAAAATGTCGGATCATACGGGATCAAAATCCGAAGTAGGCCCACAATCCCCGACGGTTAATCCGAAACGTCCGACGCTCAAGATCCCAGGTTTACGCCGCGTGTCTCCTTCCTCGTTCGATACCACCACTGCCGGTGGCGGCACTGGAACTGGAACCAGCTCATCTCGGCTTCACGACTCATCCTTACTCTCACCTACATTGGAAACCATAGCCGCTTCCACATCCGAGAACCACCACCACCTCTCTCCAACAACAATCGCCCGTAACCACGCCTCCAGTCCTATTCCCAATCCACAATTTCCTCGACCACCATCCACAATCTCCACCTGTCAATGTGATCCGACCAACATCACTCTCAACCGTATCCTTCATCATCAACCATTCGACCAACCTCTCATAACCTGGGACATCACAGTCCCACCCTCCACAATCTGGGGTACCGATCTCGATTTCGAATTTCAGAAAGAATTAGCTACCGTTCCACCCGTTCGTCATTTATTCATCAACGGTATCGGTGATTTTCCTCTTGAACGATGTCAAGGTGATCCAGATCCTTCACGACGTCGGATCCAAAACAAATCTAAATCAACTACTACTACTACGCCTGACGGCGACGGTGACAAAAACGAAAAACGTACCACGCTTCCTTGGCCTATACGTGTTACAGGCAACGATGAGAGTAACGGGTTTATCACGATTGGTAATGTCCTACGTGCGATATACAACAATTTTCAAGAATACATCCCTGCCGAGGAATATGATTTATATACGATTCAGAGGAAACGAGTGATTACTGCTGCTTATCATTTACGACAAAAGGCGCTTGAGGAGAAGAGAAGTTGGCCACATGGTCCTATGCCGCTTGGATATGTGAGACCGGTGTTTATGGAGGATAGGATTGAGGATGGGATTATGAGGTGTGATTATTTGGGATCGCAGGTTATGTTTCGAGGGTTGGAGGTTAGTCCGGATGAAGAAGGGTATACGTTATTTTTAGGTCCTTGGAACTAGATTTCTCTTATGAAAACTTTTTTTTCTGGCGAGGGTATCACAAGTGCATTGAATTAGATACAAGAAGAAAAAAAGTGTAAAAAATATAATACGATGATTATCTCTAGCATGAACAATACTATATCATTCCAAAAATTGCAACGAAGAAAAGATGTCAAAAACATCATTATTCTTCTCTCAAGAACCCCAATCCGCAACATCACTCCCCACGACCTCTCCTCTTCTGCCCAGCAACCTGTTTCTCCGGTCCAAATATCGGCCCAGGTCCAGGTCCAGGTCCAGGATCAGGCACAGCACCCGCACGTAATCTCTCAATAGCAAGAGGCAACCCACCACCACCACCACCTCTCACATCAGTCAAATCAACCGACTGTCCAACGTCCTCACGTTCTCTAACCTCCCTTGCTCTCTGTCGATCTCTAGCTCGTTGTTGTTCAAGGTACATCCTTGCTATATGTAGTCTCGCCGTCCGCTGCTGCTGCTGCTGTTCTCGTTGATCAACTACTGGTTGATAATTCGCGTGGTGTAATCGACCGGCAACGGGAGCGAAGGCAGGTCCATCTACGTCCATCGCCATACCTCCACCAGCACCCGCATCAACACCTCCACCCACACCCACACCCACACCCGCACCAACATCTCCACCCAGAGCACCACCCGCACCCGCACCCGCACCCGCACCACCAGGACGAGCTCTCAACAACCTCTCAACAACTTCAACACCTCCATCAATAGGTTGATATCTCCCCATCATAGCTTGCGCAACAGGTTCATGATACGGTCTATTATTACCACCATCCACCCCCAGCCCAACTTCTTGTTGATTGTGATGATGATGAGGAGATCCTGGTCGCGCCTGTTGTTGAACTGCGAGAGGAAGAGAAGCGGGGTACGGATAATGTGCTAATGGAACATGGGGTAGAGGTCGATGACGTTGATGTTGATGTTGATGAGCGTGAACATGTACTTGCGGTACTTGAGGCACTACTGGTTTCGGTGGTGGTGGTGGCCTTGGAACAAGTGGAAATGGAAGCGGCTGTGGTGTGAATTGATCATCACCACCACCAGCACGATGACGAGCTTTTCTCACTAACCCCCCATTCGCATTCGCGTTATTGTTATTATTATTCCTCCTCGCACCACGTCTACCCTTCACCCCAGCTCCCCCTCCACCTGCACATAACACTTCAGCCAGTCTCGCAGGTTGAAGAAACAAAGCCTCCTCAAGTCCAGCCAATCCCATTGGCACAAACTCATTCCTATTCATCGCCTGTGGTACAAAGTGTCTTGCGTTCATCAGACCCGGTTGGTGGTTAGCAGTGGATGTGGTAGGTGATTTTGTATTTGAAAAGTCGACTTTGAGATCTGAAATCGATACGTCTGGATGTAAGAGACGTGCTTCTGCTATTGCTTGATCTGCGGCGTTTTTGACCTGGAGGAGGGAGGAGTGGATGTGTTAGTTATGGTGGAATCGTTACGAGGAAGAGTGGAGGGTTTGTGAGTGTTAACGAACGCGACGCGTGCACGTCTCGATCTCGAGCTCTACCAGCCAACGTGTTTTCTACGCGGACGGCGCACAAATTGCAACAAGCGGACGAACGAGTAATCGAATAACACTCAAAATTCACCTCATTAGCATGCATAGCATCCAAATCCTTATCCCACAACACGCACTTCTCTTTCTCTTTCCCACTTCCATTCGGACCACCTACATAAGGTCGACCAGGTTGTTGATTGAAATGGTCGTAGCCTGTTATGATTTGTCGACAGATGTAACAGAATAGCGTGCGGCAGTTTGGACATGTCATTTTGTTGCACTGAAGGAGGGTGTGTGTGTGTGAGTTTGATGGGAGAGGAGGGAAGGGGAGGACGTACACCTGATTCTTTGATAAATGCTATGTAGAAGCGGTGAAGACGACGAGTGAGATGAAAGCCGGGATTGAGTAGCGGCACGAACGTACATTTTTTGCAATTTGGACAATTCCTCATCAACGCTTGAGCTAGAAAAGGTCCTCTAGTCAGTACTCATACTCGTCCAAAATCAAAACGTATAAAACCCTCACTCATAGCCTCCTCAACCGAATGTCTAACATCCAACCCCCTCTCCTTCTCCTCTTCCTCACAACTCTTCGGCAAATGATCCAACCTCCTACACTTCCTACAACTAATCGCACCGCACCCTCCACACCTAAACAACTTCTCTTCCTCCCATTCAACATCGATAATACACTTCCATTCACAAAATGGACATTCTTCAAGACCTTCTAAATTAGCTGCGGCGATCTCTTGTTGTTGAAGTAAACGTTCGTAGAGGACGTAGGTTTTGCGTGGGAGGACGCGGTGGAGAGAGGATGGGGGGAAGGTTCTCGTGCAGGGTGGGTCACATTGGGAGATGCAAGAGATGTGAGTATTGTGTGAGCCTAAGAGGGTTGAGGCATAGGAACGCAAGCAGGAGAGGCAGAAGAGGTGGGCGTTGGGGCATTGGATTAGTTTTTCCTAGGGATGGTGGAGAAGTTAGAGGGAGGAGAGAGAAGGAGGAGTTGGGAAAAGACGTACGAATCGGAATTTGGAGAAACAGCAGCCGCATTCGAGACCGTTTTCTTCATCTTCGCCGGCGGATTCCATTTGTTCTTCGTCTCCTTCGTCATCATCGTCATCATCGTTGTCGTCTCCTTCATCATCATCGTCGTCATCGTCGTCGTCTCCTTCGTCACTGTCGTCGTCATCGTCGTCGTCTCCTTCGTCACTGTCGTCGTCATCGTCGTCAGTGGCAGCTTCAGCGTCACCTTTCGCGCTTGTGTTATCACCACGGCCTTCCTCTTCTCCCTCCACTTTTCGTCGTACCCAAGCCAACTCTCTATCAAACTCCGCGTCTTCTAGGATCTTTGCTTTTCCTTTCGCACTAGGCCGATATAAAGTTTTACGAGGGACATAAGGCATATCTTGATGTAATATCTCCCCGGACTTGATGCGCGTAATGAGGAGGCGGAGGTAAAAGAATGTTGGAGCGTAGAACCCTTTATGATAGAGGAGTTTATCGCGGAGGTAAGTTTTCGGTAGAAGTGGATAGTCTTGTTGAAGTTGATTCTGTGTATATGTTATCAAAATGTTGGTTGTGAAAAAGGGAGACGACGTGCACGTACAAGAGCAAGATCATGATAATTCACACCACCAGCATATGGTTTCTCAACACTCATCCACAGCTCTTCATCCTCGGCCACCACTACACTTTTCTTCTTCTTTGGTCTCGTACCGCTCGGCTCATCAGCCTTTCGTTTTCCTTTATCCACATTCTTCCCATTTTGCACGCGGGGATACTTGGGGTCTTCGAATAGGATATGTAAAACGCGTTCGATAGTCC
>LSHD01012289.1:0-19461 GCA_001563735.1 Leucoagaricus sp. SymC.cos
TCATTGATATGCATATCTCAAGGGCTGAAGAGCAGGTACTTGGGATTGCGATCGAAAGCACAGCTTCATATCGAGAGGATTTCAGTCTCCCTCCGAGCGATGATGTTGCGAAACTCTTGGGTCAACTCACACGAGCAAAACGGGGACGACAAAAGACTATATCACAGGATCAGGAACCTCGGGTAACGAAAAAATTGAAGGAAAAACTATGATGTATAATACTATGGTACCACTGTACTCTGATTATTCACTCTTACTACCTAGTACTTCGTCTCGATAACGATAGACGCACTGCATCCCTTAGTGACCTGGCCGTGACAGGACCCTTACCTGCGCTCGGGAGCTGAGCTCGAAGAGGAAATTCACACGGGGACCCCCCAACAAGTTGGGGAACCGAATTGCTCGGTCGAAGGCCCCTTGCCTAGCACTGTTCATTGATGCATCAGTGGCTTTTGCCATCACTAATATAAGAATAAATAGATCCACACCAAGTCGAAATTGTACATATGCATGTACTCTTCTCGCGGTCAGTAACGTCATTGCAACTTGGACAATCTGCAGCGGTTCGAGTGCCCACACCGCACTCAACCCACACACCCACCACCATCGTCTGCCCACATATGTCCCGTTGGAAGTTACCTTCTTTCCTTCCGTGACACTGTTCACCAGGGCAAAGCCATGGGAAAGTCATAAGAATAGCCTGTTTCGAGCCTCTTCTGAGATCTAGCACTGTTCATCGGTAGCATTTGCCATCACTGATATAAGAATAAATAGATCCACAGCAGGTCGAAATTGTACATATGAATGTTCTCTTCTCGCGGTCGGTAGCGCCGTTGCAACTCAGACAATCTGCAGCGGTTCAAGCGCCCACACCGCACTCAACCCACACACCCACCACCATCGCCTGCCCACATATGTCCCGTTGGAAGTTACCTTCTTTCCTTAAGCGCAAGGGCAAGTCGACTGAACGCCCCCACGCCACTCCTGAAATCCCTCCTGATGCCATGCCGAGGACAAAGAACACATCTCAGTCACTCGATGGACCGAAGGCTGGTCTCTCCGGACCTGTGTCTTCCGGGGAGACTACGGCAGGACACTCAAAAGATGACGACCACGCTTTCCGGAGAGGGGGCGCATACCCAACACTCCAACAGCCCACACGAAGGCTCTTCTATGATTGGCTCGTCCGACACCCCTAAATCACCTGCCAGCGCGCTTGATGCACGCTCAACCGATGATCCAACCGATCAAGCTACATCAGCCCTGAGAGTCATGTCTTCGAAAGACATATTGACAGCTCAACCGACCACCTCACCTGAGAAGGCATCGATATATTTGTCGAAAGAGGTCATCCATGCCATACAAGACCACCGGAAAGATGATGTTCTTATTGCGTACGTCATCTAACCGCTCTGACCTGTTCTTATCCATTCCTTACATCTTGGATTCTTCAGGGTCATTGGAACAACTGATTTGGGACTCGACGAGGTAGGCACACAAGAATTTAATTTGTCATAATGTACTCAAGACTTGAGTCCCCCGGTAATAGTTCATTGGCAGCCTGACTCACAGCAAGACTGGAGAAGGCAGCGCAGCTTCTAAATTACGAACTATCCGTCTCAGGAATCACTCGAAACTTGGCAATAGACTACTTCTGCTCGTTCCACCCTGTCTTGACGGGACACTGCAAAGTGAGCAACAGGCTCTTGCAGAAATACAGAAATGGATAGACAATACGTGAGTGTTTTTTTAAATGCTGTGGAAACACACTAATAGATCTCAAGATATCCAAGCGATAATGTCAAGTTCCAAGGAATCTGTTACTTGCATTCCATCACGACTCAAAGTCTCAATTCTTCCTTGTTAAATCCTGACCACGAGCAACCATTCAACGATGACCCGGCGTTGAAACGGGTGTTGGTGGTACTTTATGGTGATTCTGATGTTCTTAAATGTCTCCCAACAATTGGAGACATCACAAACGCTTTCGAAGCCCGGGGAGCTCAGGTCCAATTGCTCATGAAGAATAATGGTCCAGCTGAGGCATGGGGACTTGTGAATAGGCTGATTGAAGTAGGGGAAGAGGCAGATTGTTCTGCACTTAACACCAGCCTTGCGAACCTCGAGCAGGAATTAAAGAAAACCAGCCAGGGGATAATAGTACTCGATCTAATAAGCAAGTCCCTATCCTCCTTGTGCTCTGCCGAGAATGATACGAAAACCCGAATTGCACAATACTCCCGCGTTCGAGATCTGATGGAAAACAAGGTCCTGACTACCCCCATGGTGCTCGATGTCCACGCTGGCGAGTTTTTTACCTCCTTCTTCACCAGGTACGTTTCTCCATTTTACGCTATGATGATATGCTAATGTGCATCTGTTGGAACAGGAAAGCTTCAGATGTTCACCCCGAATCCGATAAAGATCATGATCAACATTACGCCATGGTATTGGAAGTCTTGGATGACGCGAAGCTCCTGGAAACTCTTCAGAAGCTCAAAGACTCTGAAACGGCGCAATCAATGACCGATTTTCTAGCCACCGTCAGTCGAACTCTTGTTTGTGGAGGCGTAACCCAATAATAACCTGTACAGATGTTCGATAACACATCCTCCATGTCTCTACATAATAAGAAAGCCGTCCTCCAAACCCTCGACATACTGGCAAACTCAGTCAATGTGTATCCGAAGTGGCTTGAAATAAACGGTGTGAAGAAGTCAAACAAGCGAGTAGGAGGGGGTGCGTACGCCGACGTCTGGCATGCTGATTACGGGGAGGAGAAGGTCTGCGTCAAAGTTATTCGCCATTCCGGTGGTAGTGAGTTACTGAAGGTGGGTTCCCCAACTTGTGTTGTGTCAAGGGATTGACACATGGCTTGTCTTAGGCTCATTACAGAGAGATGATCCTCTGGGCTCATGTCTCGAGCCCTAATATCCTTCCATTCCTGGGTATCTACTTCTCTAACGAGGAAGTAAAGCAACTGTGTATTGTATTGCCGTGGATGGAGCGCGGCAACCTCCTCAAGTATTTGAAGAACGTTCGTGATGAGAAACGTACACCTCCTCGCATTCCTCTGGTACGCTCTGAGGCTCGCATCCATCTCCCTACCTCGCCTCAAATTTGTCCCAGCTTCACGATGTTGTTTCTGGCCTACAATATCTTCACAGTCTTGGAATTGTGCATGGTGACATTAAAGGGGTATCATAATTCCAGCCTTTGTTCACTAGCATGGATATACTAACTCCTGGCCTATTAGGAAAACATCCTCGTATCTAAAACGGAGCGGGCGATGCTTGCGGATTTTGGAAGCTCTCGGTTTGAGACAGCCACGCAGGCAATGGGAGCAACACAGTCCCCCGGAAGTCTTGCCTGGATGGCTCCCGAACGTTTCCTCGAAATTGTCCAATCTGCGGACACCCAATCGGATGCATGGTCTTTCGGATGCTTGTGTTATGAGGTGAAGATCTATCTTCTGTTGATTGGCTCTCTAATCCTCCAAATGCAGGTTCTCACTACGGGTATGCAACCCTTCCAACAGTACAATGGAAGACCCAGCGTATTGAGGAAGGATTTCCATGAGAAGAGAGCCAAACCCATGAAACCCGAGCTGAAGGATAATTGGGATAAGGAAATATGGTCGTTGGTGGAATCGTGCTGCGTTTACGAGCCGAACAGTCGCCCTACTGCAGATACACTCGAGATTTTTATTGCCAACTTTAACTGTCCAGACGAACGACTACCAGATTCCGAGATGCCTAGTACAGAGAAGACTCGTGTCACGCCCAACTACCGGAGTATTGACCGCATCCTTCGTGGCGTGAGTGCAGTCCCTTTCTTTGAACTAGTGCTGACTCATGACTTTCCTGAAGATTCTTGGGTCCGATCGTGATCGTAGCCGAAGGTTACTGTTCAGGGCAATAAAATCTGTTCGATTCCTCTCCCAGTCAATGACTACTTTTGACAAAACAGCATCTCAAGTCATGATTGATTTCCTATACGAAGTCAGTACAACGAGACCAGATGATGAGTCGCTATTGTACTGACATGCCAAGCAGATCCTTAGTGAAAGCAATGATAGTGAACTTGCATCTCGTGATAGGGATACCATCCTCCGCCTTCTCGGCCTGTTTGGAGAGTTCTCTCAGACCCTTCCTGCAATATTTCAACTTCAGGACCTGGTAAACCTTGATCTGACAATGCCACTTGCGGAAGGTGGACACGGTATAATTTACAAGGCAATATACAAGAATCAGATCATTTGTGTCAAGGCCGTGCGGATGTACCATAGGCAATCTGCCAAGGCTGAGCTTGCAGTGAGTTAATCTCTTACCTACCGAATATCTGTTGAGTTCAGCCTGCGCGGATAGGCACGTGCGAGGGAAATAGGTCTGGCGGCTCATCTCTCACATTCAAACATCCTCCCATTTCTCGGCAGTGCTGTCTCAAGCGAAAAGGTTCCCAGAATGTGTTTTGTTTTTCCATGGATGGAAAATGGCAACCTCGTTCGGTACCTGAAAGTTCATCCTGAAATCCATCGCATACCCCTCGTAAGCCCAGACAACTCGGCCTTTTGTAACCCTTGCTTGAGAATTGTTCTAGCTCCATGATATCATTTCTGCCCTTGGGTTTCTACATCAAAATGGGATTGTCCATGGCAGCCTCAAAGCGGTATTTGCTTCAACGTTGTTGATGACTATGCTCTTATCTTGTCACTTAGAGTAAAGTCCTTGTCTCTGAGACAGGCCATGCAATACTCGCGGATTTCATCATGTCATCTCGCGATCAATTTTCACTAATCACAGATTTCAGTAACCTTAGTATCTCTGTGAATTGGATGGCGCCTGAACTTCTAGTTCTGAAACCGAGACCGACTCATGCAAGTGACATATGGGCGTTTGGCTGTGTATGTTACGAGGTGAGCCTCCCTGAGTTATTGGGTAGCTGGTTCGCCATCTCAACGAAGCTCAGGTTCTGACGGGCCTGATCCCATTTCACGAATATCAGACTATTCCTCAAGTTATCCGCGCTGTAATCAAACAAGAAGTCCCCTCAAAACCATCAAACGACGGTTGGGATGAGTTGAGTGAGAAGGCATGGTCGCTAATGGAGGAATGCTGGAAGTATGGTTCCGACCAGCGTCCGAATTCTGAACAACTTCGGGACGCGCTCTCAAAATTCAACCTTGTGGACCATCGCCCTTCGCCGATGTCTCCAGCACACTGGGTGAAGAAGGATGGTCCCAAAATTGACTACGCTCGAGTCATCGAGATACTTCATGAAGTAAGGATGTTTCTGTCGTCATCACTTTGACTGATGGCTTGCAAATAGGTACTACAGTCTGCTACTACCGAGCCTTAAGCGCCTTGGTGGAGTCAACTCTCGACGACTTGCAATTGATACCCTCCCTTTGGCACGTGTTTAGCTGTTCGGACCTTGTTGCATTATCACACAGGCTGGCCTTCATTGCAAATATTTGATCGACACAACTAAGGGTGTAGCACAATAAACAGAACCCAGCGATAATAAATGCTAACGAGGTTGAAATGTATTTGTATTCCTATGTCAGATCGTCTGCATCTATACTACTCGTGCTTCTATACCTTTTCATCCATTTCGTGGGCTCAAATACCATTTACTAGCTGTACGACTTACCGTATTACTACGGCCTTCTCCTCTCCTTTACCCAGTGTTCACCGCCTAATTACGAGGCATGCGTAATTGGAAAGCATCCCTAAATTCGTTGAAGATGGATCGTTCAAGTAGTCAACGACTCGGACTGACTGGGCATGGGAATCACTTTGTGTAAGACGAATATTGGCCAGAGGCGAGTGGGTTACATGGAGTCGACCCCAATGTATGATAGAAGGCTAAGAACTTGAAGGGGCGGAATGCGGCCTCAGGGTAATGACTCGTACCAGAAATCAGTGACCTAGTAAAAACTCTGTCGTGGGAGTCGTGAGAGAAGCTGAAGATACAAACACAAGGAGTCGGAATTGTACCTGCACGGTTGTTTATGGTAGAAATACGAGACCAAAGACGCAAGAGTGTTGTAGGTGGTGCTAGCGTTTTGTCTGATCGGTCAGGATCTTTGCGAAGCGTAGTGTTGCCCAATATTTAATCGAGGCCCATGGAGTTGTTGCGGGAAGGGTCGCACTTTTAACAGTATTGTTTACACATATAATCTGTACGTCAATTTGGTCGTGAAGCTTCCTTTTCATGACCATTCGCAGGCTTGGTCACCGCTTGTTTGGCGTAGGCTTAATATTGAGTTTATCCAATAATCATGAGAGAGGGTGATATTACAGAATGAAATGAAATGAAAAAGGGCAGAGATCAATGACGTGAAGAAAGGAGACAATAAAACTCCCGTAAACTACTTCAAGGCCTTCTTCATTTTCTATAGAAACCCTAGTTAGAATCGCATTTCGAGTTGCAATGACAGATACGAATACTTACCTCCTCCATTGCATCCAAATCATTCGTCTCGATCCTGATAATCTTCTTCCCCAAGGATTTCTCGATCTGGTCCATCTGAGACCACGTCCTCTGGTTATGAACGAAGTTGATTGAGATTCCCTTGCGTCCAAACCGACCCGTTCGACCTATGTGCACGATGGAGACGTCAGCAAGTATGTCAAAGGTCTTCAAACAGAAAAGACGCACCAATACGATGTAAGTACGTCTCCACGTCTGGTCTATCATCATTCGTCGTCCCACGTTCGTTCATCAGAGGCAAATCGTAGTTTACGACCATGTTGACTTGAAGAATGTCAATTCCACGGGCAATGACGTTTGTGGTGATCAAGACCTATGGTGTTCGTCATGTGAGCACCACAGGTACGAGCGAGTGTATGAGCGAACACACCTTGTCTTTGCCTTGTCTGAAAGCATCAATAATAGTGTCACGTTCCGCCGCATCCTTCGCTCCGTGTAGTGAAGCGACTTTGTGCCCCTCTGCTGTCATCCTCTGAGAGATTCGATCTGCAGTATGTCGGTGCTAGACACGATGATCAGACCTTCATCCAATATGATAACAACAAAAAAACGAGATAGACTCACCTTGCAGAAAATGATACTCTGACCAATCGTCAATAGTGAATACAGTGACACCAGAATATCATATTTGTGTTCTTCATCCCTGCAATCCATGTAAAACTGTTTAATGCCCTCGACGCTTAGTTCGTTCCTTTGTAGTTCTATCTTATTCGCATCGGGAGCAAACTTGGATGCGAATCTGCGGACGTGATCAGGGAATGTAGCAGAGAAGAGGATGATTTGCATTTTTGTCGTTCGAGGGATCATGCTGTGTACAGACAAGGAGAGTTGTGAGTGTGTTGCACATAAGGAATGGATGAAATCAGAGCGTACTTTTTGACTCGGAGCGTCTGGTCACCTAATCCATCTTGGTCAAGCATGTTATCTGCCTCGTCGAGTACGAAGACATTAACGTTGGTCACGTCGATGACCTGAAAAACATGTGAATTTCTGCTACAAGCTCACAGTGCCGATGAGATAACGCACCTTCCGCCTAATCAGGTCGGTCATCGTTCCTGGTGTACCAACGATAATCTGCGCCGAAATGCTCGTAGCATCCCTCGGGAGGTTGTCTTTGATCGCATACTCTGTCTGCACGCTAGTGAATTTGCCCATCTGAACGACTACACTCATGATCTGCCGCGCGAGTTCTCGTGAGGGAGCAAGGCATAGTGCCTGAAAACAAGCGATCAGTAGGATAGAGGTGTACTGTGCCTAGACCGACAAACTTGGGGTTTGTTCAAGTTGTAATCCACGCGACTCAACATTGTCAGTACGAATGCTGCTGTCTTCCCGGTGCCGGATTGTGATTGTCCGATCATGTTTGTTGGTCTATACAAGCAATGAGTGACAAAGGATATGGGCACGTGTTGAAAAAGACATTTCACGCACGGATTAGCAAGAAGAAGTGGTAGTGCGCGTTCCTGAATCTTTGAGGGCTTGGAGATCTCAACGAAGCTCAGGTTCTGACGGGCCTGATCCCATTTCACGAATATCAGACTATTCCTCAAGTTATCCGCGCTGTAATCAAACAAGAAGTCCCCTCAAAACCATCAAACGACGGTTGGGATGAGTTGAGTGAGAAGGCATGGTCGCTAATGGAGGAATGCTGGAAGTATGGTTCCGACCAGCGTCCGAATTCTGAACAACTTCGGGACGCGCTCTCAAAATTCAACCTTGTGGACCATCGCCCTTCGCCGATGTCTCCAGCACACTGGGTGAAGAAGGATGGTCCCAAAATTGACTACGCTCGAGTCATCGAGATACTTCATGAAGTAAGGATGTTTCTGTCGTCATCACTTTGACTGATGGCTTGCAAATAGGTACTACAGTCTGCTACTACCGAGCCTTAAGCGCCTTGGTGGAGTCAACTCTCGACGACTTGCAATTGATACCCTCCCTTTGGCACGTGTTTAGCTGTTCGGACCTTGTTGCATTATCACACAGGCTGGCCTTCATTGCAAATATTTGATCGACACAACTAAGGGTGTAGCACAATAAAC
Organism: Leucoagaricus sp. SymC.cos; assembly: GCA_001563735.1. Taxonomy (NCBI): domain Eukaryota; kingdom Fungi; phylum Basidiomycota; class Agaricomycetes; order Agaricales; family Agaricaceae; genus Leucoagaricus; species Leucoagaricus sp. SymC.cos. The sequence goes on from LSHD01012289.1 coordinate 8,538, forward strand.
AGAACCCAGCGATAATAAATGCTAACGAGGTTGAAATGTATTTGTATTCCTATGTCAGATCGTCTGCATCTATACTACTCGTGCTTCTATACCTTTTCATCCATTTCGTGGGCTCAAATACCATTTACTAGCTGTACGACTTACCGTATTACTACGGCCTTCTCCTCTCCTTTACCCAGTGTTCACCGCCTAATTACGAGGCATGCGTAATTGGAAAGCATCCCTAAATTCGTTGAAGATGGATCGTTCAAGTAGTCAACGACTCGGACTGACTGGGCATGGGAATCACTTTGTGTAAGACGAATATTGGCCAGAGGCGAGTGGGTTACATGGAGTCGACCCCAATGTATGATAGAAGGCTAAGAACTTGAAGGGGCGGAATGCGGCCTCAGGGTAATGACTCGTACCAGAAATCAGTGACCTAGTAAAAACTCTGTCGTGGGAGTCGTGAGAGAAGCTGAAGATACAAACACAAGGAGTCGGAATTGTACCTGCACGGTTGTTTATGGTAGAAATACGAGACCAAAGACGCAAGAGTGTTGTAGGTGGTGCTAGCGTTTTGTCTGATCGGTCAGGATCTTTGCGAAGCGTAGTGTTGCCCAATATTTAATCGAGGCCCATGGAGTTGTTGCGGGAAGGGTCGCACTTTTAACAGTATTGTTTACACATATAATCTGTACGTCAATTTGGTCGTGAAGCTTCCTTTTCATGACCATTCGCAGGCTTGGTCACCGCTTGTTTGGCGTAGGCTTAATATTGAGTTTATCCAATAATCATGAGAGAGGGTGATATTACAGAATGAAATGAAATGAAAAAGGGCAGAGATCAATGACGTGAAGAAAGGAGACAATAAAACTCCCGTAAACTACTTCAAGGCCTTCTTCATTTTCTATAGAAACCCTAGTTAGAATCGCATTTCGAGTTGCAATGACAGATACGAATACTTACCTCCTCCATTGCATCCAAATCATTCGTCTCGATCCTGATAATCTTCTTCCCCAAGGATTTCTCGATCTGGTCCATCTGAGACCACGTCCTCTGGTTATGAACGAAGTTGATTGAGATTCCCTTGCGTCCAAACCGACCCGTTCGACCTATGTGCACGATGGAGACGTCAGCAAGTATGTCAAAGGTCTTCAAACAGAAAAGACGCACCAATACGATGTAAGTACGTCTCCACGTCTGGTCTATCATCATTCGTCGTCCCACGTTCGTTCATCAGAGGCAAATCGTAGTTTACGACCATGTTGACTTGAAGAATGTCAATTCCACGGGCAATGACGTTTGTGGTGATCAAGACCTATGGTGTTCGTCATGTGAGCACCACAGGTACGAGCGAGTGTATGAGCGAACACACCTTGTCTTTGCCTTGTCTGAAAGCATCAATAATAGTGTCACGTTCCGCCGCATCCTTCGCTCCGTGTAGTGAAGCGACTTTGTGCCCCTCTGCTGTCATCCTCTGAGAGATTCGATCTGCAGTATGTCGGTGCTAGACACGATGATCAGACCTTCATCCAATATGATAACAACAAAAAAACGAGATAGACTCACCTTGCAGAAAATGATACTCTGACCAATCGTCAATAGTGAATACAGTGACACCAGAATATCATATTTGTGTTCTTCATCCCTGCAATCCATGTAAAACTGTTTAATGCCCTCGACGCTTAGTTCGTTCCTTTGTAGTTCTATCTTATTCGCATCGGGAGCAAACTTGGATGCGAATCTGCGGACGTGATCAGGGAATGTAGCAGAGAAGAGGATGATTTGCATTTTTGTCGTTCGAGGGATCATGCTGTGTACAGACAAGGAGAGTTGTGAGTGTGTTGCACATAAGGAATGGATGAAATCAGAGCGTACTTTTTGACTCGGAGCGTCTGGTCACCTAATCCATCTTGGTCAAGCATGTTATCTGCCTCGTCGAGTACGAAGACATTAACGTTGGTCACGTCGATGACCTGAAAAACATGTGAATTTCTGCTACAAGCTCACAGTGCCGATGAGATAACGCACCTTCCGCCTAATCAGGTCGGTCATCGTTCCTGGTGTACCAACGATAATCTGCGCCGAAATGCTCGTAGCATCCCTCGGGAGGTTGTCTTTGATCGCATACTCTGTCTGCACGCTAGTGAATTTGCCCATCTGAACGACTACACTCATGATCTGCCGCGCGAGTTCTCGTGAGGGAGCAAGGCATAGTGCCTGAAAACAAGCGATCAGTAGGATAGAGGTGTACTGTGCCTAGACCGACAAACTTGGGGTTTGTTCAAGTTGTAATCCACGCGACTCAACATTGTCAGTACGAATGCTGCTGTCTTCCCGGTGCCGGATTGTGATTGTCCGATCATGTTTGTTGGTCTATACAAGCAATGAGTGACAAAGGATATGGGCACGTGTTGAAAAAGACATTTCACGCACGGATTAGCAAGAAGAAGTGGTAGTGCGCGTTCCTGAATCTTTGAGGGCTTGGAGAAACCCATATCGTAGACTCCTTTCAGCAAATCCGCGTGTCTGGGTGAACGATCAGTGGCGTTAGTCGGCTCACAAGAATGAAGTGATGGGACGAGGCGTACAGTCCGAGCTCTTCGAATGTCTTGGCACTATATAGTGGCGAATTTGGATCGGCTTGCTGGTCGGCGAGAGTAACCTGTTACACCAAAGGGTACAACAGGCGATTGAGCAGGCTCCAGGAGTCAAAGACAGGGGATATACACACGGAGACGTCAAAGGTCGAGGTGATCAGATCGCTATTTTCGCCTGGTTGGAAAATCTGTCAGTAACTTAAACACGATATGAAGTGTCAGTACACGCACTTTTCCCTTGATCTTTTTCCCCATCTTTCTTGACCTCTTCTACAGCTTTGCTCTTCGCCTCTTCCGCTGGATCAACTGGTCAAACACGAAAACAAGTCAGTTTTGAGCCGTTTCGTGGGTCAATAAAAGGTGGTATGGGTAAAATTTACCGTAGAAGCCGTCAGCGTCCTTCTGCATGAGTGCGGGGATGATGGGTGTTGTGAGTAAAGGACTCGAACACCTAGATTGGAGTTAGAATAACAAATGTAATCCGATCAACTCATCAAAATCACTGATCAGTGATGGGATCAATTCGACCTCCTGATGACGGCAAAACTGACGCCTATGGACCAGTCAATGCGCTTTCGCGCTATTGCATTATCGTACAAGCAAGTCTATTTCATACAGAACTAGTGCATATGTCCCATCTTCTGTGTCGCATTCCGCATACATCGGCAAAAACCCGGGCGTACCAATTTTTGCGCAACACTGTATATCTATAGGCCCACTGGCACAGCGCTGCATTTCCGTTGAGGATCAATCTCACCTTGATTACCGTGAACCTCGACACTGCGGGAATAATGATATCCACAACCTATCTCCAGCAGCTGCAAGTCTCAGCTCAACATAACGAAAGTTCCCTTGCCCATTCCTCAACCCTTTCCATTTCCTTCTATCTTTTCTCCGGAGTAGTTTTAATTCTGTTCCACGAGTCGTCGCCCAGTTGCAGCCTCAGCTATGCCTCTGTTTCCGCTTCCTTGTCCGAGCCACCTAGGCCATCCCCGTTCCCATCAAGTGAACCCGCCATCGCGAATTTGCAGATTCGCTCTACCGCAAGGACGGGGTCACCCGTTATCCAGCTTCTGTCTGCAAACCGGCGACGAGAGGCGAGGGATATATTAGAGGTATAAGCGTGATGTACGGGGAAGATCTATTTTTGTCAGTGTGGGCGCGAGTTTTGAGGGCGTCAGGTTCGACATGGTGACCTATGTAGATATAGTAGGTAGATGTGAGAAAGACGATGGCGACGAGGAAGGAAGATATTACCATGAAAAAGGGCAGAGATCAATGACGTGAAGAAAGGAGACAATAAAACTCCCGTAAACTACTTCAAGGACTTCTTCATTTTCTATAGAAACCCTAGTTAGAATCGCATTTCGAGTTGCAATGACAGATACGAATACTTACCTCCTCCATTGCATCCAAATCATTCGTCTCGATCCTGATAATCTTCTTCCCCAAGGATTTCTCGATCTGGTCCATCTGAGACCACGTCCTCTGGTTATGAACGAAGTTGATTGAGATTCCCTTGCGTCCAAACCGACCCGTTCGACCTATGTGCACGATGGAGACGTCAGCAAGTATGTCAAAGGTCTTCAAACAGAAAAGACGCACCAATACGATGTAAGTACGTCTCCACGTCTGGTCTATCATCATTCGTCGTCCCACGTTCGTTCATCAGAGGCAAATCGTAGTTTACGACCATGTTGACTTGAAGAATGTCAATTCCACGGGCAATGACGTTTGTGGTGATCAAGACCTATGGTGTTCGTCATGTGAGCACCACAGGTACGAGCGAGTGTATGAACGAACACACCTTGTCTTTGCCTTGTCTGAAAGCATCGATAATAGCGTCACGTTCCGCCGCATCCTTCGCTCCGTGTAGTGAAGCGACTTTGTGCCCCTCTGCTGTCATCCTCTGAGAGATTCGATCTGCAGTATGTCGGTGCTAGACATGATGATCAGACCTCCATCCAATATGATAACAACAAAAAAACGAGATAGACTCACCTTGCAGAAAATGATACTCTGGCCAATCGTCAACAGTGAATACAGTGACACCAGAATATCATATTTGTGTTCTTCATCCCTGCAATCCATGTAAAACTGTTTAATGCCCTCGACGCTTAGTTCGTTCCTTTGTAGTTCTATCTTATTCGCATCGGGAGCAAACTTGGATGCGAATCTGCGGACATGATCAGGGAATGTAGCAGAGAAGAGGATGATTTGCATTTTTGTCGTTCGAGGGATCATGCTGTGTACAGACAAGGAGAGTTGTGAGTGTGTTGCACATAAGGAATGGATGAAATCAGAGCGTACTTTTTGACTCGGAGCGTCTGGTCACCTAATCCATCTTGGTCAAGCATGTTATCTGCCTCGTCGAGTACGAAGACATTAACGTTGGTCACGTCGATGACCTGAAAAACATGTGAATTTCTGCTACAAGCTCACAGTGCCGATGAGATAACGCACCTTCCGCCTAATCAGGTCGGTCATCGTTCCTGGTGTACCAACGATAATCTGCGCCGAAATGCTCGTAGCATCCCTCGGGAGGTTGTCTTTGATCGCATACTCTGTCTGCACGCTAGTGAATTTGCCCATCTGAACGACTACACTCATGATCTGCCGCGCGAGTTCTCGTGAGGGAGCAAGGCATAGTGCCTGAAAACAAGCGATCAGTAGGATAGAGGTGTACTGTGCCTAGACCGACAAACTTGGGGTTTGTTCAAGTTGTAATCCACGCGACTCAACATTGTCAGTACGAATGCTGCTGTCTTCCCGGTGCCGGATTGTGATTGTCCGATCATGTTTGTTGGTCTATACAAGCAATGAGTGACAAAGGATATGGGCACGTGTTGAAAAAGACATTTCACGCACGGATTAGCAAGAAGAAGTGGTAGTGCGCGTTCCTGAATCTTTGAGGGCTTGGAGAAACCCATATCGTAGACTCCTTTCAACAAATCCGCGTGTCTGGGTGAACGATCAGTGGCGTCAGTCGGCTCACAAGAATGAAGTGATGCGACGGGGCGTACAGCCCGAGCTCTTCGAATGTCTTGGCACTATATAGTGGCGAATTTGGATCGGCTTGCTGGTCGGCGAGAGTAACCTGTTACACCAAAGGATACAACAGGTCGTTGAGCAGGCTCCAGGAGTCAAAGACAGGGGATATACACACGGAGACGTCAAAGGTTGAGGTGATCAGATCGCTATTTTCGCCTGGTTGGAAAATCTGTCAGTAACTTAAACACGATATGAAGTGTCAGTACACGCACTTTTCCCTTGATCTTTTTCCCCATCTTTCTTGACCTCTTCTACAGCTTTGCTCTTCGCCTCTTCCGCTGGATCAACTGGTCAAACACGAAAACAAGTCAGTTTTGAGCCGTTTCGTGGGTCAATAAAAGGTGGTATGGGTAGAATTTACCGAAGAAACCGTCAGCGTCTTTCTGCATGAGTGCGGGGATGATGAGTGTTGTGAGTAAAGGACTCGAACACCTAGATTGGAGTTAGAATAACAAATGTAATCCAATCAACTCATCAAATCATTGATCACTGATGAGATCAATTCGACCTCCTGATGACGGCAAAACTGACGCCTATGGACCAGTCAATGCGCTTTCGCGCTATTGCATTATCGTACAAGCAAGTCTATTTCATACAGAACTAGTGCATATGTCCCATCTTCTGTGTCGCATTCCGCATACATCAGCAAAAACCCGGGCGTACCAACTTTTGCGCAACATTGTATATTTACAGGCCCACTGGCACAGCGCTGCATTTCCGTTGAGGATCAACCTCATCTTGACTACCGTGAACCTCGACACTGCGGGAATTGTGATATCCACAGCCTACCTCCAGAAACTGCAAGTCTCAGCTCAGCATAAAGAAAGCTCCCTTGCCCATTCCTCAACCCTTTCCATTTTCTTCAACCTTTTCTCCAGAGTAGTTTTAATTCCGTTCCACGAGTCGTCGCCCAGTTGCAGCCTCAGTGGTGCCTCTGTTTCCGTTTCCTTGTCCGGGCCACTTGGGCCGTTCCCGTTCCCATCAAGTGAACCCGCCATCGCGAATTTGCAGATTCGTTCTACCGCAAGGACGGGGTCACCCGTTATCCAGCTTCTGTCTGCAAACCGGCGACGAATTCGACGAGAGGCGAGGGATACATTAGAGAAGCGTGATGTACGGGGAAGATCTATTTTTGTCAGTGTGGGCGCGAGTTTATATTCCGCATACATCGGCAAAAACCCGGGCGTACCAATTTTTGCGCAACACTGTATATCTATAGGCCCACTGGCACAGCGCTGCATTTCCGTTGAGGATCAATCTCACCTTGATTACCGTGAACCTCGACACTGCGGGAATAATGATATCCACAACCTATCTCCAGCAGCTGCAAGTCTCAGCTCAACATAACGAAAGTTCCCTTGCCCATTCCTCAACCCTTTCCATTTCCTTCTATCTTTTCTCCGGAGTAGTTTTAATTCTGTTCCACGAGTCGTCGCCCAGTTGCAGCCTCAGCTATGCCTCTGTTTCCGCTTCCTTGTCCGAGCCACCTAGGCCATCCCCGTTCCCATCAAGTGAACCCGCCATCGCGAATTTGCAGATTCGCTCTACCGCAAGGACGGGGTCACCCGTTATCCAGCTTCTGTCTGCAAACCGGCGACGAGAGGCGAGGGATATATTAGAGGTATAAGCGTGATGTACGGGGAAGATCTATTTTTGTCAGTGTGGGCGCGAGTTTTGAGGGCGTCAGGTTCGACATGGTGACCTATGTAGATATAGTAGGTAGATGTGAGAAAGACGATGGCGACGAGGAAGGAAGATATTACCCACTTTTGTGTCCCAGGCTGGATCCATTTCTTTCCACCCTAGTGCTTCCATAAAACCTTCAAGCGCTATCCAAGCTTTAAACAGATTTATTAGTCCTACTCAGTTATCTGAAGAGTATGAAACTCTCACCGTATTTACTGTCATCAATATCACCCGTTCAACGAGATCCATTCAATCAATGTCACATTCCTTCTCGAAAGTTCCAACATCCAGACGTACCTAGCACAGTAGCACCCGACCCCTGTATTCGGAACCACTCCCGACGTAGAACTCACATTCAACAACTTGCCGCCAGTCTTCCCACCCGCACTCTCCGTCCCATTCACCCCTCGAAACACCTTGACCGCCTCTCTGCTTACATCGCACATTCCCCAAAAACTCACGTCAAACATCTTCCTCGCTTGGTCCTCCGGTGTGTTTTCAACTTCACCCAGTATTGCGCATCTCGCACCATTGAATACGACGTCGATTCGGTCGAAGCAGGAGAGTGTTGTGGTGAAGGCAGCGCTAATTTGTGCGGGCGATGCAACACCATAAGGGAGAAGAAAGTTGGAACACCACAAGGGAGAGGAAAGTTGGAGGCCTGGGAAGGAGGGAGAGAGGATTGGAGGGAAGAGAGCGTAGATGGGGGGGAATTTCCGGCTGAGGGACGATGTGTCGCCGCGGCTTTGAAGGACTTGCTTGGTCACCTCGACGCCGAAGCCAGAGGAGCCGTTACTATCAAAAGTTCCGGTGTCATTTCCGCTATTCCTCTTCATGTCATGCTTGAAAACTCACTTAACCATATACATTGCGATAATGTAGGATGCAAAATAGGTGTTTCTGGCATTTTTCCGACGAGGATAAGGATTGTCACAACTGAGAAAACTGCCAAAGGCCAGCTCCTTTATATGCAACCACAGTCAGCTAGTGCGGATCTTTCCCTGATGACGACCGAAAAAAATCATGAGAAGCGCCTTGCAGAGGGACTAGGAAGCGACCATAGGGAAAACGGAAACCTTTGTTGCCCTAACTTGGGAATGGTGGGAATGGTCTTGAACAAACCGGGAGCCCACAATGGGGGAAGCAGCCCCACCACCGAAAATACTACACGAATTTTGTCGCATTCATTAGTTCAGAAAATGACAAATCGAGTAGAGAGGAAAACGCAGTTACATAAATTAAGGTGATACTGACGAGTTGCGTGACATGGAGAGCCATCAATGGCCCATCAATTCGACCCTTTTCCAACCACAAAAGTAGCGCCCATGGACTACTCAATGAACTTTCGCACTACTGCACTATCTTGCCTTACTCGTGTACAAGCTGGTCTATCTCACACAGAACTAGTACACATTCCCCACTCTCTGTGGCCTTTTCCACATCGTTATTCTGCGTCTGTTCCGCTAAACAATGATTTACAACGGCCACTTCGGATATCCATCCTCGACGCTTCGTTCAACCCACCAACCCTCGCACACCTGGCGTTAATCAATGCTTCGAGACCGTCTGACTCCAGTACAAGCACTGACGCAGAGGAGTCTGACTATGATGCACGACTTTTGCTGCTTTCGGTGAAGAATGTAGATAAGACGTTGAAGTCCACGGATGCGACCTATGTCCAACGATTAGAAATGATGCACCATCTGACGCAATACATCCACTGCAAATCTTCCCCTTCGGCACCTGTTCCATCGGCATCTCCTGCTCCAGACCAAATAGCGAATATGGCAATAGGGATAATCAATGAACCTACATTCGTTGGGAAATCGACGGTACTACTTGCATTCCTCCAAAATCGCGTCACCGAATTTTCCACCTCTTTATTTCCCAACTCCTCAGCAACGACGAGTAATACTGCCCATGATGTCCATTTTGAACTCTCATTCAATGTTGGGATGGACACTCTTGAACGACTCGTCGCACCAAGATACTACGCTTCCGAAGAGGCAATGACCGCTTCATTGAGACACTTTCTATCTCCCTTGGAGGAAAACTCCCTCGTTATCTGTGCAAGGAGGAACCTCACTTCTTCTCCGTCCTCCTCCACTGCAGTGAAAGTCGGAGATGGTACTACCGCCGACGCTGATGCCAATGACGCCCTCAAACCCGCACGAGAGTTCATCGAAACTGGTCGTATCAAGCTTATTGATATTGGCGCGGACGAGAGCACGTATAGTTCCACGGCGGTGAGAACTATGGCGAAGAAGCTGGGATTGGACGAAGATGGAAGAAAAGCTTGGGGAAGGTTTGTTGTTCCGAGCATTGAGGACTATGTCGTCAGTGAGAGGTTGTACGTTGAGTGAAGTGCTCCATGGTGAGTTTCCTTTAATTTCTTGGCCTTGCTCGCATGCAACTAAGCACAGGTGTAGGTTTTCAGTCGAGATCTCAGTGTTTTGTTGAATACCCTCCAGTCCTCTCCGTAACTGCATTACATCTTTATAAACCTCTCCTCAGCTCTATCTATCTGCTGTCCATTCTGTCCTGGTGTGTCTTTTGCCCCTACTAGGCGCAGATCCACTCACTTATCTTCGGGCTGACAGGTCGTGTGCAGAGTCTATGTATACTATACCCAGTGTAATACCCACCCTCTTTCCCCTCCCTGTCGCGATCTTTCAACTGCCATATCTACTCTCCCTGAATACCAGTTTTTCCTTGTATTCCATTTATCGGATACAGGCAGGGGGTCCTACATTCAGAAAAGCAGGATCCGCGATACGTACCAGCCTTGCTTGTGGCCGATAAAAAAGCAAATAAATTAAAAGGATATCAAATCAATCAAGGGAGAGAGTTTTAGAATATTTGTCCACTTTCCACGCCTTTCCAGCTACTTGTCTCGCTTCTTTGTATCTTGCAGGCACTCCACTTGTTCCACGGATCAGGTGAGTCGTATCATCTTATTCGGATGCTTGTAAAATAGCTGATACGCTCCGATTTCGTTCGCAAACGGAGGGACAGAGGACCTGCAAATGTGGGCTGAGAAGCGATGGTCAGCGAGGTGCTGGGCGATTTTGACGTCCTCTGGATGAACGAGCACCGCTTTCCCTCTGTGTTGGCACTAAGACACTGTATGTTGACAAGTCAGTAGTCAATCTAGAGAAAGTGCAGCAGAATACATAGTCGCAAACAAGACTCCCATTGGGCTTGAATTCAACAAAAACGTCCGCAATTGTTAGGGTCAGGGCTGCCCATGAATACATGCTGATGTGAAAAGCCTTCTCCGCACGCCATGTTGTCCGCTCTCGCAGACTGCGACTCCTTCTCGTGAACCCTCTCCGACCGCTCCCGAACCGTCCATTGACCGCATAGGATTAGAGTTGCCCATGAATACATGCTGATGTGAAAAGCCTTCGTTGTCCGCTCTCGCAGATGGATCGGCCCTCGTGAACCTTCTCCTGGCACTCCAGACGAGTGTTTGGGTGGACAAACACCTTCCTTCCCTCGATAGCCTTCCGCCTCTGCTTCTGCTCCCAATTCACTTTCTTCTGCGCCCTAATCATCCGCCTTTTCTCTCTCTGACCCAGCTTCCAATCGGCATTTGGATGGGA
>KQ963023.1:273-40897 GCA_001563735.1 Leucoagaricus sp. SymC.cos
CGCTACCGCAGGACGGCCCTTCAGGAAGTGAGGACCACGGAGCCGAAGAGAGAGAGCTGGGTGGAGGAGATAGCCAGGACGGAGCGCTCGCAAATGAGATAACCAATTGGTAGGTGGTCCCCCTCCCGTGCATATGTCCTTGTCCACTAACCAGCAGTGAGGCGGTCTCAGCCCACAGGTGGCCAGCATCAGCTAGTGGGCAGCCAACAGCTCCTGCTCGCATCTGAATTGGACCGATAGCGCCCTCGCCCTCTTTTCTACTGGACAGGCCTCTCGGATAGCATCAACCACTGCTGACTGCCAGTTATCGGTGGAGCCACCCTGCGTTGTACAGTGCCAGATGCCCGCAGGAGCCGAAGAGAGCTGAGAGATAACGAAAACAAGAAAGGGAGATGTGCACTCACGGAGGTATAGGTCACTTCAAGGGTAGGAGAAATCTCGAGTGAGGCTTTCGAAAACCCGTGGTTGCTGGAATCAAGAACGAGAAGAACGAGGAGGCTGGTCCTTCTGGTGAGCTTTAGGTCCTCTTTAATCTTGTCTGGCCCCCAGAATGTTGATTCCTTATGTATGTGTACATAAGTATATATAGACCTATCCATCACATACTCTCCGGGGCAACTCGAGCCGTCTGGACTGTCCAGCCTCGTCTGCGCTTTACTGTGGTGTGACAAAGACACTCTTGCAAGGAGGTTGGACTGGAGAGGTGTGTCAGTACACTGGACCACAAAGTGAGGAGCATCAGTACAATTGTGGCAACACAAGCTGCCAGCCCAACCCGCCAAGCACTGGTGCTCTGAAAGGTTCCCAATGTGTTGATTTACCACGAGCTTGAAGCAGCGGATGTTTTTTTTTTAAAAAAAAAATCAACAATTTATAAGGTGGTGTGTAATAGCAGTCTGCCCTCAGGTTAGTAGCCTGGGATACTGTAACACAAGCCTATATGAGGTACAACTACATAGATCATAGTCTGCAGCATTGAAAAGTGTTTGTCAATGTTGTACCTGGTCTTTCAATTTGTCCCCCCCTCAATCCTGAGACAGACAGGGACAAGATATCCTACTCAAAGAATTTAGTGGCAACACTGGAAGGCCTTCCCCTTCTGTTTCCTTGACTCTGCTGTCTTCTCAGAAATCACATTGAAGAAGACCTATGCCCCAAAGCCACCATCTTGACTGAACTATTGGACCAACCAGTTGTGGTCAAAGTAGTGCTACCAATATAGATATTGTTTGTCAGATATGCTGTGCTCACCTTTACAGTTGAAACAATGTGAGGCATGAGGATATAGGGCTCTCTCAGGAGTCAGATCCTGAGAGGAGTTAGCCAAGAGGTTACTATAGCAACAGGACACATATTGATGATGACCAGCCTCAGTATGAGGACCAGCACACTGGGAGTATTGGAGAGTCTGTGAACAGCAGATGTAAGTAGGATGGCCCCAACACTAGCAATGCTAATATAAAGAGACATCAGAGTGAAACTGAACTACATGTATAAAGCAAGTAACTAAGCTAAATTGAAAGGAGGAACTGACTAGGTGCTTAGCAGTAGTACCTGATTAAGAGTCAAGGATGTTGAACTATATAATAGTGGTATCAGTATGCTGAAAGTTGTACATCATCTGGGAGAAGTTTGTAAGAGTAAAAAAAAAGACCATGTAGGACTTTTCCATGGTCTTTCTGGCAAGGGCAGACATGACAGAGGTAGCTCTATTAGCCTGGAAAAAAGAGATGCTCACAATCTTAAGATAAGACTGAGATCTAGAAAGAGTAGCCTCAACTGGCTCTGAGAGAAACAGAAGGTACTGGACAGAGGAGCTAATCAGGCTTATCAAATTTTATTCTGAAAAGTAACATGAGATGTAAGAAGAGAGATCTCTTTATAAGCAAAATGATAAGAGTTAACTTGAAGGTTGCCCTTGCTGAGAGAGTAATTGGCAGCCTCAACAAGAGCTAGAAACTAAGAAGAGGGGGGGAGTAGATCAATATAGACCAGCACTTGATGACAAGATGAACTAAAAATAGTCAACTTAATCTTATGCTTTGATATAGTGGACAGGACAGAGGCCTAGTACATTGCAATAATATGATCAGATAGGAGATCAGACATAGTCTTGGCCAGATTGACTAAGGTCATGACATTACAGATAGTGTCAGCATAAGATCTCTTAGAGCTGAAAGGAGCTGGGTGCTTGGAGGACCTAGTGGAGCAGGGCAGAGAAGCAGGTCAAAGAGTCTATAGAGCATAGACTGTGCTCTTTAAAGAAGAAGAACAGGCCAGAATAGAGGAATGAGTAGAAAAGCTAGCTGAATTAGCAAACTCATAGATCAAGTGAGACTGTGGCAAGTTCTAAGGAAGTAGGCTATATAAGATAGACACTAGTGTGAGCACAGCAAGAGTATTGTTAAAAAAAAGCATATACTACTCCAATGAGATAATATGTTCTATTATGACTAATAAAGTATAGCATAAGTACATCTTGTTATGTTCTTTTGACTAAGTCTTGCTAGACTAAGTAGCTAAAGCAGTATATGAAAAGAACTGCTAAGGACAGCAGAGGTCTCAGTATAGAAGCTAAGTTAGTGAGCACTAGAAGTGAAGATCTCAGCAGCTAGATCTAAAGAGAAGATACCAGAAGCAGATGAGATAGCACAGAACACTAAAAGTGTGGAATGCAGTAGAGGAGAATTGCTGTGCAATAGCACTACTCCTCTTCTTCTTGCTCTTTCTCTTGTGAGAAGTGGGCATAGTAGAGTCTAGTGGGCCAAAGAACAGTTTAGACTAACAAGAAGTAGAGAAAAATACTATAACAGCATTGTTATTCCTGGGCTTAGAGAATCTAGTTGAGACAGTTTTCTCTGTCCCACTCTCTTCAATGTCCTCATCCCATAGACACATTTGCAAAGTAGTATCTAGATGAGACATTGCAGTATGTTATGTAGAATATAGCTAAAATCTGAAGATGATAGTGGTGTGAAGAAAAGAAAAGATATTACTAGAAACTGTAGATATAAGCCTCATAGGCTAAGAATTTCTACTGTCCTGCTAGTTGTGCTATTTTTGGGTTTACTTTTTTAGCTAAAAAGTATATTGTCAATCTCAGAGGATACTATAAGTATATTCTATAGTACTGTATAGTTTTATAGTGTCATAGTGGACTTCTCTATGTGTATAGACCCTAGATTACACTATAAAATGCTATAGAGCACTATAAAGATAATTATATAATAATATAAAAATAAATATTCCTAATTTAAATAAAGTTAAAAACTAATATTAAACTAAAGATTAAATTTTAAGCTTACTATATTAAGTATAAACTTATATAATATTAATCTAAAAGCTAAAAGAAAAATTCTCATTATTGTTTATAAATTATATATATATTTACTTATTAATTAAATCTTATTAAAAAATAGATACTGATTAGTAAGTAAATATATACTTAATTAGTAAATATATTTAAGCTTATATAAGTATAACTAAATAGTATAAGATTCTGAAAAAATATCTGTATATTATCTATATATCTAGTTTTTAATTTTAATAATTTCTAAATATATTAATTGTTTTAAACAACTTATTATAATTTAATTATCAAAAATTATCAATTTTAAAACTAGATATAGCATAAAGTATTTTAACAGGTGATGGTCCAGATTGTACTAGATATTTTTTTCTATTAAGGCTAAGACATTAGCTAAGAAACAATAGAGAAATAGTATACATACATTCTAGTAATAGTCCAATCTCTTCTCATTCCTTCCTATATCTCATATTGTTCTAACTTTGTATAAGTTTGTTAAATAGTGATCAGAAATTTATCATATATATATCTATAATTATTTTAGTTAAATATATTTCTATAATATGTGCCACTGAGGTGGTATTCATCTAATGTATTGTAAATCTGAGTATAGTAGTAAGAAAAGTATACAACTAAAATAAATAACTTACAGCAGTTGCAGCAAAAATAATAACACATTCAGAAACTTAATGCTTGAATTTATTTAGAATAATAAATACAAGTAGTATAGTAATATACTCATCACTATAATAACATTTAATACAGAGGGCTTTAATTGCTAGATAATTGAGATTTTCTTTTTCAGGTGAGCCCTATAAGATTTGTAAGTATATAATACATAAGTAGAAATAAATTTAGCTGATACAATGGGATCACATAGATCAGAGTAATATTTACCAGTATTAAGTGCTAAAGCTATATTCTTTGCAATGAGATTGAAGTGCTTTACTTGACTGTACTCATCAGTTTCCAAAAAATACTTGTAGTATTTCTTGACAAATTTGTTTGCATAATACTTGATGAGAGAGTGATGTGTTGAAGCCTCTTAAAATATCTAGCTATATGTTAAAAGTGTTTGTCATATATAGAATAAAGTATGCACTAAGCATTTCATGTTATAAGTTATTCCATCAACTAAGTGAGCCTTATATAAGCAGAAAAAAAGAGGAGAAGCAATAAAAATACTTGTAATATTGGTGCTTTTGCTTTAGTTAGTTAAAGATGTTGTATAAGCTATTGTTACATAAGAAGAATCTTGAGAAGGAGGTAATGTGATAAATTTAGATTAGTGGGATCAAAACATGTGAGTGGGAGCAGTTTGAAGTTGTTGAAGAGTAGAAGTAGTAACATAAGATAAAATATTTATTATAATATGCTGATTATTGTTTATAGATAATGAACTTATAAGGCTATTATTTTGTAATCTAGATAAATGATAAACAGCTTACAGAAAGGGCTTGGATTATTAAGCTGAGATATAAGAGGCTGTTGTGTATATATCAGTGTAGAGAAAAAGTAAAAACTTGAATACTAACAGGTCTAAGATTATGATCAGGCATAGAAATACTAGTATCCAAGGAGGTGTTGTATACTTGATATGAAGAAGCTGGATTAGCTTGAGCTTTGTGTCCTTTCTGTGGGCATAAGGCTATAGGGTTGACTGGAGTACTTTCAGAAATATTAGTAGTAATAGGTCTTTGGTCTTATTTTTAACTTCTATCTGCTACTATATTAGCTGTTTTAGCTATTTGTTATATATATTATCTTATATTTGGTTACTATAAACAGCCTATAATTAATTTTATTAGAAAAATTACAAAATATTATAAAATAACAGAGAAGAAAGAAATTTGAGAGATGATATTGAGGTTTCTCTATTTCAGTACCCATCTAATATATTGGAGCTGTTATATGGAGTGACATAGTTGTCTGAAGTAAAGAAACAAGAAGTGAGGTTATGGTGTGAGGACAAGATGTGAATGTTATTTGAGTCTTATATTTCTTTTTAAATAAAGATATAAAACTCAGCTGTATATATATATATATAAGTGTAAACTTAAATTTTAATATATTTCCAAAAATAGATTATATAACATAGAATACTAATTTAGTACTATACTAAACCTATTTTCTTTTCTAATCTAGCTTAGCAACAACAGATTGTAAAAAATATTTAACTTTTAAAGCTCTAGATCTTTATACACCTAGTCAAGAATTAATTACTGCTATTAAATAAAAAGAAATCATCTCATTATTCTATTTCTAGTTTTCAAAAGCCTTCAAATTGAACTTGTAACCATCCAGAGATTTCAAGATATACTTAGTATTCATAGATATTAAATACTGTGAAACCCATATGTTATACTATTTCTGACCAGCTTCATACTACTCAATGTTATCTATAATTAGACTAACATTTTGAGTGAACTGCTTGAGAGATAGATTGAGAGAATATAAGATATCAGATATTACTTGGCATTCTTAAAGGCCAATAGAGAGACAGGCTATGATGTGACACATCTGAGAATAGTAGATATGCTCAGAGAATGAGACAATCTTATTCTCAAGTGTAGCTATTATATTAGCCTCAATCCAAGCAATGATATCTCATACTATGCTCTGTGCAGCTATGATATTGTCTTGTATTTTGGGACCAAATACTTTATCTGGCTGAGACTCTTATGTAGGCTAATATATAGCTTTACCCAACTCAAGGAGAATATATAAGTAAACAGTGTCCAAAATGCTCTCAGATGATAATAAGTCAAGTGTGTGGCAAATGAGTGAGAGAGAATAAGAAAATGCAGTATCTTAATGTATATTAGTAATAAATCTGTATTGATAAAAAAGTATATATATCTTGAATAAATAAGCCCAAGTATATAGTAGAATTGCTGATAAGCAGCTTAGCTATAATCTATATTTGTAAGTATTTCAGATAAGATAAATATATAGTAATATCTATAAATAGAATTACAGAGTGTGCTATTGTAATAGAATTAGTCATCTAATATTATACAGTGTAATGTTATAATAACAGCATAGAGAGTGAGAAGTTTCATAATTTTGTTATATAAAGTCAAAAATAGAACTAAATAAATGAAAGTATTCACAAAGTAATATCAGAACACAAGAGAATAGGAATCAGAATAAAATCAGCAAGGTTGAGTGAAGATCTATCTTTTTTTATTTTATTTTTTATTTTTATAAATCACAAATTTATTACATGGGGCTCAATTGCAGTCTATGCCTGGGTTAGTAGTCCAAGATACCATTACAGGGCTAGAAATAACTACATATATATAACAGCTCAAAACTACATAAATGTCCATCAAGACTAGCATCTCACTAATACTCCCCTCCAACTCTTCTTTCCCATATACCACCACCTCCGCTCTGGGGTGCCTCTCTCTTTGTGGCCTTGCCACTCTCTGGGCTATTCACAGGTTGCACATCCTTGCCATTCAAGAGTTCACAGCATCCACTTGTTACTACAGCTAGAGCATTGGGCAACCCCAATGTCTATCTGCTCTTTCGGTACTGGGTCTAAGCTTGCTCTTCCATCTCCTTATTGTGTTGAGCTGGAGTGCCTGTCAGCCTCCCTCCGCATTCTCTCTCCTGCTCCCTTCTACTTCAGCAGTCAGTTAGAGCATCTTTCTGCTGGCTTAAGCATGTTCTGGTGTGCTTGGGCCATGCCTGTTCCTTAGTCACCTTAGTGACCCCAAATCTGTGGTTCAGCTGAATAAGCTGCCACTATTTCTGTTGAGTGCTCTTTTGTACTTGACTTATTCTCTCTTTTTCAGGCCAGCTTTCTGCTGTGCTCATCCCAGTCCTGACATGCCTATTGTGTATTTCGCTGGGCTCTCTCTTGGTGTTGAGTTGAGTTTACTCCTCCACCTTTTCTTCTTTCTCTTTTCTGCAGAGTTGTAGTCCTGCTCCTCTGCTCTTTTGCTGGCTCATCATAGTTACTCTGTGGTGCTCATGTTATTGTGCCAGCACCTTTTGAGGGAGCTCCATGCCCTCTCACTGCTCATCATCAAATGTGTCAGGTGACCATACACCCCTGTGCCAGTGGCTAGTCCACTGTGAGCACTTTTTCCAAGACACCGTTGGGTCAACTCCTTCAGATTGCATTTGTGAGATCAAGTACCTCTTGTTCAGTCAATGACTGGAGGATTGGGAAATTGAAGCTGAGTTGGGATGGATGCTGCACTAGTTTAGCTATGGACTACATAGCTTAGTTTTGACTTGGTGGTATTCTGTATTTATCATAGTTTCCTGGCTCTTCTGGGGAGCAGACTGCTATTGCACACTGCCTAATAAATTTTTGTTTTTTAAAAATAAAATAAAATAAATAATGCTCTTCTTTTCTCAAATGCAACAGAGGCCTTGTTAATATTTTGGTTTCATCAGCACTGGTTGAACACTTGCTTTCTCTTGTGCTCCTCCTCTAATGTCTTTTGAGAGATCTCCTAGAATACCTCCTATCTGTCCAAAGATACCAACTTTTCAGCCAGCTACCTCTAGTTGAAGTGATAATGCCAAAATAGGCATCATCAGTTGCTCATACTATGATCCTCTTTACAGTTTACATAGCAGATGGTATGCAGACATAGAGCTCCTGTGGAGTCAGTGCCTAGGGTGGCTTTGCAGAGGAGTTACTTCTACAGCAGACAGTATATTGTTGATAACTGGCCTCAGTATGAGGACTAGCACACCAGGGGCATTGGGGGGCCTAGAAACAACAGGCATGAGTAGAGTGCTCCCAGTGCCAGCAACACTGGTACAGAGAGATGTTGGAGTGAGAGTAGACTGTATACACAAAGCATGAGGCTGGACTGAATTGGAAAGAAGTACCAATCAGGTGCTTGGCAGTAGTGTCTAACTGAGAATCAAGAATGTCAAACCATATAGTAGCAGTATCAGTGCATTGGGAGTTGCACATAACTTGAGAGCTATTTGCAAGAGTAAAAGAGCTAGCCATGTGAGACTTCTCCATGACTGCCCATACATCATCAGCAGTGACCTGCTGGCCATTCACCTTAAAGAAAGGAATATCCACAACCTTAAAGTAAGATTGTGAATAAGAGAGCAGCCTCAACTCCACTCTTAGCAAGGGAGAGAAGACAAGAGACACCAGCCTTCACCAGGTCTATTTCAGCTTGGAAGGCAACACAGAACATAAGGAGGGAGATTTCTTCATAGGTGAAGTGGCAGGAATTAACCCAAAGATCACTCTTGCTGAGGGAATGATTAGCAGCCCTCACCAAAGCAGGAAACTGCAAAAAAGAGGAGAGAGAGTTGATCTTGATGAGGACCTGCTGCTGAGAGGAACCAGGAACAGTCAACTTAATCTTGCACTTAGACAGTACTAGAGAGACAGACACCTGATACATTGCAACAATACAATTAGATAAGAGATCAGAAACAGTCTTGGCCAAGTTGACCAAGGATGTGATATCACAAGCAGTGTTAGCATAAGAATGCTTAACACTGGAAGGAGGAGAGGGGTACTTGGAAGACTGAGTGGGCCTAGAAGGAGGGACAGGCTTGGGAGCCAAGAGAGCACAGACAATGGCCTCAGACTGAGGACCACACATAGAGGCAGAGAAAACAGAAGCAGCTGAGTCAGCTGTTCCATAGGTCAGAAGAGGTGGCTGTACAGAGCCATGAGGCAGCAGTGTACTCAGCATAGAAGTAAAAGTAGGTACATCAGAAGAGTTCTCAAAGAGCAAATTGTGCTATTCTGAGGCAAAGATATATCCCACTGTAACAGACAATGAACAGGCAAGACATATAGGATTGTGCTCCTGCACACAGAGCTTGCTAGCAAAGGAGGCAAGAGTACAGTTAAGTTGAGAAACACTCTCCAAAATAGCATTAGAGAACTCAGGATGAGGACTACCAAAGATAGCTGCCATAGTAGCATAATCACTAATATCCCCACCCAATGGGGCAGAGACACTAGAGTAAAAGACACTGGCAACAGGAGAAGAACTAGCAACAGGAGAGGAGGGAGTGACCAAGCAGGATACTGAAGGTAGATCATGGATTGGAGGAGGCATGAGCTCAGCAGCCACTGAGCTATACTTCTTCTTGCCTTTGCCTTTATGAGGGACAGGCATAGCAGGGTCAGATGGCCCAGCTGGGAGAACCAATGAGTGAGGAGTAGAGAGGCCCACCATCTTGACATCACCCTTCTGGGCAGGAGTTAGACTTGGCATCTCAGAGCCAGGGTTCTCAGTGTCCTCATGCTAAAGACATATTCCTACACCACCAACAAGACTGATCAAGCTAAAGATATCAGGAGGGCTATACTGTAAGACATGATGTGAGAATGGACTTAGATACCAACTATCACTACTGCTTGTATATTGAAACTGAAAATGTACTAGGACACTATTAAATATATTGGAGGATGTCTGAGAGGTATGGAGGGACATGACATGGTAGGTATGTGAAGCTATTCAGTGCTCTTCCCTGCCTCCACCTTGGCTGTCTCTGAGATATTTGTTGTCCCATGAGATTTCTTGTTGTTCTCACAAGTCTGAGTGTTCTTTGCTTTGGTGGCATCACACTTAGCTTTTCCAGTGATGGCTAGATCAGCAGCTAATTGGGTGTGGACTTTGTTAGGTTCAGCATGTATCAAAGTGAGTTGAACGAGAGAGCATGGGAGGGCCTGACATATCAGGTATGTGTTATGCAGTACATATATATTGATCACAAACTGATCAATTGGGGAGTGAATGACAACTGTTTTTGGTTTTAATGTCTTGATTTGTTCTTGCACAAAAAATGCTCCAGTGCTCGAGGATAAAGCATATTTTCCAGTGTAATAGTTGTGTTGAGCATTGAAGAGAAATAGGAGATCCTGGAATAGATCAGATTTAAATAAATCTCCTAAACTGACTTAGAACAGCACACACCTTTGGATTGGCAAGAACAACCCTGTCAGGTGATGGAGTCAAAATGGGCATGTGGAAAAGTGGATGCTTTGCGTCATCTACACTGTAAGATTTAATAACAATCAAACTTGTCTGAAAAGATAGTGCTGGATAATTTGACCTAGTGCATTATTGCCCTGTAAAAAAGTTAATAAGTAAATCATGTAAAGATAAGATGGCTGTCTGATAAGAACTTTCCTTAATGTCTTGATAAGATACTCATGATTTCTGCCAGCAGACATCCTTTGACTGTGTAACAATACTCTTACACAGGATCCATTGTTTCCCATGGAGTGTATTGATAAATGAGGCTGACAAATCTGTCTCAGTACAAATGGCATCTGTGGACAGAGTTTGCATATCAATTAAGGTAGCAGCTGGGAGCTGAACAGAGCCCAGATCAGGCTGAGTGGAGATCTTCTACCCAAGCCACTATTGTATATCAGAGTTAGCCTGATCAAATATAGCACAAATACTTGAACCTGCCTGGACCATTTGGCCATTCTCAATAGACTACCAACTGCTGCTGAGAATATGTTTGAATTGTTCCAAGTTTGCTAGACTTGAGGCAATATCAAGACTTGGTGTATGGTGATTTGAGTAAATACTTGAAAGACGAAAGACATGATTATATGACTCGAACAACTCTGTTGCATAAAGAACAGCTGGACCAAAATGACATATATCTTCAACCAAGTAAGGGAGCAGTCAAAGTTTGATTTTGGTGATGATCCTCTGAGGGTCATACTGGCCCCATGTATCAAGCAAATTACTGACAAGAATGGTCAGATTGGCCTGTGATGATGTGAGATCAATTATTTGAAAGAGGTAGCTGGAGTGAAAGTCCATCATACCAGATAAGTCTTCATGTCTTTAATCTCATGATACCAAAGCAAGGCCCAAAGCTCTCCAGTTGTATGCCATAGAGTGATTATTCTTGGATCAACCAAATCATGCAGTTGGAAAATTGTGAGTTGCTGAAGAGTGTAAAAATGTTTTCCAATCAGATTGTTCTTGTATTGGATCAGGTATTGCATGTGTGGAGCCATTGTTTCAAAACCATCCATCTCTGCAGATTGTAGTTGGTTGATAAAGATCTCCTTGCTCTCTCTTTTAAGCCAGTTGTTCTAAGTTTCATACCAAATATATTTGTCATTTCTCAAAAGATAAGTATAAAGGATTTCAATTGGTGTGTTGATGTGAACATTGAGGCCTGCTAGACAGGATGTCAGTTTGAAGCAATACTCCAGGAACACAAAATATTATACCTCTGGTTTCAAGAAAGATGTTGTAATAGTCTTCCGCTCATATTTTATTGGTTGCAGTAGCTGCACTTGGTTGTTTGATAAGCCATTGCATCAGCTCTGCTTCAATTTCATTCGAGATATATGCTTTCTCCCTCAGATTACAGATTTTTGCATTTTTAATCCTCTCAGTTGCTTGGACATCTCCAATAACTGGGTGATCCAGTGCTGGGCTATCTTGTCTTTAACACCAGTTTTCAATACCAACTCCTAGGTTGCTTTCATATTTTCTGAGCATGCCATTTTGATCTGTTCCTTGATTATCTTAATTGTTTCATCAGTAGTTCACACCTTACTGGGGTTGTTGGCTATTTCTTTTGTAATAGCCTAGATCAATGCCAAAGGGTAAGTGACACTCAAAGCTCATTTACCATTGAGAATACTTACTGTGTACAGTTTTAGATATACTGCCACATCTTCTTTCTCTTGCTCCAAGCTGCTAACTTTATCACAACGCGAATTGAAGTTCTCTTTGACTTCAAGATGGGATGAAGTCTCAGACTGCTGTAGATTATCCCCAGGAAGTAAGTGTGGAGCTATTTGAAATAAAATATCCATTTTGAGCTTGTAATTGTAAGCTTTATGCCATTTATTTAACTTGCTGATTTGGTAAGTGAATACACTATTTGGAAGTGAAAGCTGATACTCACAAGTCCTTTACAAGGCCTACAAACTGCTCTGACAATGAGACATACTGCAATATTGAACAAAACCAAACAAAATACTCTTGTAATGACATGCAATGTGGTATATTTAAATTTACAACACATATATTTGTGTGTGCATTGTATTGTTTACTCTGGTTTCCTGATACATCATTGCTCTAGGGCATCACACATATGCAAAACATGGGCTGACCCTTTCCAATCTCCCAAAGTGAATTGGGCTGTGAATATTGCATGACTTCAGACTCATATGAGAATTGCACATTGCCCATGCTTCTTTCAATATCCAATATGTTATAGTGCAAGTTAGAGGCACTGATGCGTCTTATCTCCTCTGTCAGAATGTGAAAGCATGCTATCTGTATCCTGTGTAAGTACACACTTTCTCAGGAAGATAAGTCAAAGTCTCTCACCTCATTATCTCTGACCACATTTTTGACATCAACATATATCATCCCTTTAACAGAAATTCACTGCAAAATTAGCACAAACCACCCATTATGGGTCTCTGCAAGCTTGTGTACAAAATACTGGTGATAGGATAAAGCTGGGCTATCCCAGTTTGCCCATATTGGTAGTGCATTGTTGTTACTCATTTTATTGATCTATTTCTCAGCTTGCCACAATTTGGAAACTGGCATGTCTACTTCAGGATACAAATGTATCAAGGGTCAGACATGAGGGTTCGCCCAATCCTGAACATGATCAGGTAAGTTGGATTCTCACTGTGATAAAATCAAGCTGACCAATGACAGGAGTTTTGATGAAGGGCTCATATAAAAATGATTTTCTATTGCTAATGTGTGGAGCATCAGCTCCCAACCAATCTTGGTCAACAATGTCTGTTGAGCCTTTCAAAGTACCAAGAAGGTAGGTACATTTGGTGTGCCACATTCCTTCATAATCCAGATGATTGTTTTCAGATGATCATTGGATAATTGCAGT
Source organism: Leucoagaricus sp. SymC.cos (assembly GCA_001563735.1). Taxonomy (NCBI): domain Eukaryota; kingdom Fungi; phylum Basidiomycota; class Agaricomycetes; order Agaricales; family Agaricaceae; genus Leucoagaricus; species Leucoagaricus sp. SymC.cos. The sequence continues at coordinate 13,439 of KQ963023.1, forward strand.
TGAGGAAGACTGTCAAGATAGTCCAGCAAAAACATCTGGACCATTCATGGTGAGGGCCTTTTGCTTCAAGTGAATAAGGGAACTTACTGTCTTAGACTCATAAGAGAACCACTCTCCAGTCTTGCTGATGTGCTGATAGTCAGTAGCAGTGCTGAAGATTGGATTTAGTAAAGCATCATCGGCATCATGACTGTGACCTCTGTCATCTACTTCATCCACTGGAATTTGAATATTGTCAATGTTTATTTCTGCAGTTAAGGTATGTCCCATTGACTCAGAGAAATTTTCCAGAATATTTTCCAGAGAAATATTATCAACTTTGGATGTGCCAGACATGTTTCCAATTGAGAAAAGCATGAGCTTGCCTGTTGTGGCAAGATACTGGCCATCTTTGAAGGTGTATGCTGCAAAGAAGTCAGTTGTGTCCTTGCAATCTTTTTGGCCATTGTTTATTGCAGTTGGAAGAGTAAAGGCTGGCAACTGGACTTTTTGCTGATTACCTAATGCTTGGACTGTTAAAGGTGAGTCTGTTCTCTCTTTATTAGCCAATTCTTGTTGCTCAGCTGCTTTCTTATACTTATTTGATGACAGATGTTTTGATTTGCCAGTTCAAGCAAATGATTTCTCCCAAACATAACCAGGAAAGAGCCAGTATGTGCACATTTCACATATTAAATTGTTTTGATTTTTTAGGTTATCTAATAAAAAAGCTGTTCACACAATGAATACAATTTTATTACTCCAGATCCATGAGTTACTGACTTTTTTTGCAAGTAGGAGGCATAGTGCAGATGTAGACATGTGAGTTGCTTGAATTGAACTTGTCATGCCATGACTTAAGTTAATTTGTCACTCAGCTCATTTCTGCCATGTCACAAGCTTTCTCTAACACAACTGGTGAGTATGATGAACTTTTGAGCTCACCAGTTTAAGTGTTCCATCCTCATGAGAGGTCCTTGAACCTTGACAAGTCTGAACAGGAGTTGGGCCTTGGCAGTCATACCTCATTCTCTGATTTGTTGGAGGACAACCAACTTGGTGGCAACATTACAGGTTTCAGCTGCACCACTTCCAAAGTCTCTTTCTCATTCACTTCCACTCACCATACCAAGACTCCTGAACCAAGCCAGTACAGACCATCAGTGAAAAGGAAGTACTCTGAGGGCCTCACTGCTTTTGTCAAAGACCAGGCTCGATTAAATGGCCTTCATAGAGAGGATGCTGAGGATGTACAGTCTCAATTTGCTCTAGTAACTTTTATTTTTTTTGTCATCTCCATCACTGACTTTGAAGAAGTACTCGGTGCCCCAAATGCTCATTGCTATTTATGCCTCGCAAAAGCATCAAAAAATTGAGCTTAATATTGCGCTCAAAGCCATAAGTAGGCCTTAGATACCTTCTGCTCCATTGATAGTGAGTTAAATTATGCTGTTTGTCTTCCCACTGACCTATCTTTTACAGGAGAAAATTCACAAATATGCTTATGTTGTGCTCATCAACTCCAACCTGTCAGCTTATACAGTGAATATACCTGTTGATTTCATCTTGGTAAAGTAATTGTATTATAAGTGCCTTCACAATACTCACATCAACCAGTCTATACTCAAGAAATATTCTGGCTGGAGATATACCAAGGCTATTGACTCAGACTCAGTCAAGCAGACTACAGTTGCTAAGGCAATTGCAGGAACAGTCACAGACATTCGAGCTGAGCTCAAACAATTTGTGAGTTTTGCTTTCTTGTATCATGCTGATTGCTTACATTGAGTTGATAGATTGTCCAGTTCACCTCCAAAAAGTCCATCAAACCTTTGAAAAATATCTATTCTCTCTGTTGCACCATCATCAAGTCAAAGATCAAGATCGCATCCAAGGTCACACTCTCATTTGAGATAGTTGTCCAATTTGCTTTTCTTGTGAGTTATTTCTCTTTCTTATCTGTCTTTGTTGCACTCATTCTTCAACCTTGCAGAGATGGGTCTACATGAATAAGCAAGAAAATAAGGGAAATTCTTATTGGATCAAGGTTGATGAGGCAATGCATGTACTCCATAAAGGCAAGGAGAACAACAGATCGAGGATTTCAGAGTATGTGCAATAGTTCATATTTTGTCATATCTAGTCTCATACCTTTTACAGGAAACTTCTTGAGATCCTCAACAACAATTGCAAGAAGTATCCTTTGTCCATTGAGGAACAGAAGGCTCCTGAGTTGCCAAACAGAGTGTTTCATGTTGACAAACATATTGAAGATTATGAGATTGCAATAGGTCAGATAGGGGCTTAGGATTTACATTAACATCTTTTTCAAAATATAATATACCCATAATTTACTGTGATTCAATGTCATCTGCTTTTCCATGTTTCAATATGTTATTGGAAAATTGATATGTTTTACAGAGAGAACAAGAAACAAATTATTTTTCACACAGGACTGCTGTGCTGAAGTTGGGTGTATGGACAGATACTCTGGCAGGTATTGAATGATGTCACTGCACTGGGTCTAGCATGACAACCCCCTCAACAGGGCGTTTTACTATATCAGGGTCCTGGATGCCAAGAGGTTTATTGTCCACAGATACCTGAAGACTTATACTTTTGTGTCTACAGATTTTGTCTGCTGTAGAGCAAGGGTCCATTAGGGCATATCCCTGTCAGATGTCCCTACCATGTCTACATACATTGGCAGTGTAGGTTATGAATGTATTGACCAGTAGATATAGTATAGATACAACAATATACAACCAACACCCAAAGATGATGGTAGTGTTTGGGAAAGAAGGGATGTGAAGATCCATCTCAGCATTCAATGTAGTACTGGAAATCACATTTCTTGAATGAAGTATGTGGCCTAAGCTCCGTGATAATCTATAACTTAGTACTAGAAATCACATAAATACATGTAGCAAGCCTATTACTATTGATATGAAAATCAGTCTATGCATCTGCAATACTTGCAAGATACCATTCCAAGGTAGAAAAGGGATACTGTTCAGTATGGTCAAGAAATGAAAGACTACTGAATGTTTTTCATACAAACTAACTACTTACAAGGACATTTTGACCATTGTGCTCAGGAAGATTGAGATTTGGAATAGATATCACATTCAAAATTTGTCTAGACTCTGTTTTATCTACTGCTGCAGCATTGTCAGCAAGAACTGAGAGTGGGAGCTAAAACTCTCATTTAGAATAGAAGGATGGATCTGAGCACTTCTGTGAAAAATCTGTACTAGTTAGTATCTAGATCAAGATTTATCATCTGTTAACACTCACTATATACAGTAAATATTTTGAGAAGGTCCCCTCCTCCAATCTCTTCCACCAAACATGCATCAAAATTATAGGCCTCAATCTGGGCCTTATCATCTTCCCAGAAAATAATATGATATTGTGAGAAGAGATTATTTTTAGCATTAAAGGAATACTTATCATATTTAGAAATAGATATCTTGTGAATGTATAGATTCTCATCCAACATCCAATGGTCATCAATAAGGAAAAGTGCTGCTCTAAGCTTATCAAGCTGTTTCAAATGCTCAGAAGTCTAATAGTTTATACTGTCAGAAATAGAAAACTAGAAATATTAAAACATACATGACCAATGGGGGTTCAGGAAACTTTAGCTTGAGTTTGCAAGTCATACATTACAAAATAATAGAAAGTCTTCAGCTGAGAGATCATTATGAATAAGGAAAAATGCCATCTATGTAAACATACTCACCTTATCCAGGCTATGCTCAGGAAGAACATCACATTTCTAGATATCCTGTCAAGTTTGCATTAAAAATAGAAATACTCAGATAAAGAATTATCATGCCTGATCAGCACATAAATACATATTACTACTAATATCCTCTTCTTCACTTGAACTTCCTGTCTCCTGGTCTTCCTCACTTTCAAGCTTATCTGAGCCATTCACATCACTATCTCTATCAACATCTATCTGATCATCTTCAAGACTTAGCTTCAGATGTTTTACAGACCCAGGTTGAGTAGATGGAGTTGACTTCTATTTTATTGATGTTATATCACTAAAGATAAACTCATTTACAGGCTTTCACTCATGAGATCCACATCAAGAATTGATTCTGTAGTCAACAAGTAGTGTGGCAGAGTTGGTGGTCTAGTTTATAGTATTTGCAAGACTAATGTAAACTTGTCCACATGACATAGACTGATCCTTACAGGAAGCTGATTGCTTCCCAGTAGTCTCTGTAAATTTAGAAGTGTTGGTGGAAGTAGGAGTAGAGGAGGAGATAGCAGTGTCAGAAACAGTGATATCAGAAAAGATAGTAACATCAGAGACAGTAATATCAGAAGAGATAGTGATGTTAGGAATAGTGATATCAGAAGAGATAGTGATGTTGGAGACGGTAGTATTAGAAGAGATAGTGACATCAGGGATAATGATATCAGAAGAGATAGTGATGTTGGAGACAGTAGTATTAGAAGAGATAGTGATATCAGAGACAGTAGTATCAGAAGAGATAGTGACATCAGGCACAATGATATTGAAAGAGATAGTGATGTTGGGGACATTAGTATCAGAAGAGATAGTGATATCAGAAATAGGGATATTAGAGAAAATAGAAATGTCAGAGGGAGTAGCAGTATTAGAAGTCATATCATCAGTAAATATGAGAGCAAAAGGTGTTTGAAATGATGTACCAGGTTCAACATTGTTAGTAGGGCTATATAGATTATTATAAGAGTTTAAGGGAGTCAGGTCAAAATAGGTAGTGGCACCAGGAGTAACAATAATACTATATATAGATAGTGTATCCTCAACAAGTTCATGAAAGCTGACAAGTTCCAGTGCATTAATATTCAGAGACACTTCACTTGTAAGAGCAGTGCCAAAAAATTTACTAGATAGACCAGTTAATTCTGGAATAAGAGATAGTTTAGTGGACTGAGTTAGTTGATCCACAGATGAGACAGTAGCTGAAGTAGTCTCATGATTTGGTTGAGTCTCTGGTATGACCTGAGAAGATTTCATCAATATAAGAAGCTAAATAATGAAGAATATCAAAACTCACTTCAATATTTTTTGGATATTGAAAGTTATTAGCTACACAGAGGATTACTAGTAAAGTGTAAGCAAGAGACTACAATATATATAGAATATAGTCATACACAACAGTTCATCAACATCTGCTATGATAGAATTTAGCTCATTCCACACTCTAGAAAGTGAGATGTGAAGTAGTTCCATTAGAAGAGCAGTTCTGAAAATAGCCTTCCAGAGCACTCTCTTTACTTTTGCACATACCAGTGATGATGGACAGAGAGTCCAACATGCATCTAATAGTTTATTTTGAGTAAGTACTATAACTATAGGATTATATAAAGAAACTAGCCTTCAGATATTTATTAAAGCCCTGTCTGACAGTGAGAGAATGGAATGATAAGAAGTAAATAGGTGAGTGGACAAGGGCAGTATAAAGAGGACCATAAATATCATTTGTGAAGTTTGCTGAAAGTTTCATATCAGGTTTTCCCATGAGGTCCAGAAATCAGGACTTGGTTGTAGGAATTGAAATCTGTGCCTATATTATACAAATATTGAGTAAGATCTAAGTAACAAGATATAAGCAAATACAAACTTTTGAACACAAGAATGATATGTGAAATGCAGCACTTGTAAAGTTTCTAAATGTATTAAAAGAATCAACCACTTTTATTGCAATATCAAATAATTTGAGAATGGCTAGAGGGTCAGCAAGATTGCCATCATGTTGAGTTATGCTAGGGAGTGAATCAAAAGTGGGCTTTGTGACAGCATCAAGAGCTTTTTGCCCTGATTTAATAAGATTAGCAATATTATGCTTTTTTGTCCCAATCTAAACTTCATATGAGTCCAACACTAACAATTAAAAGACAGAGCAAAGGTGCATATATGTCCTCTATCCAGTGTAACAAAAGCATGAGTCAGGTTTCAGCCAGTGTACAAATGCCTCAGAAGCTTGTGTTGAGTGCTCCAGTAGTGACAGGGAATTTTTACACAAAACATCACAGAGATGGTTGATGATGAAGTAAAAGAACAGATATTGTGACTTATTAGAGCATGTATTTCTGAGACTTGCAGGCTCATTTTCCCTCTTGAGTGCCATATCATCTATGAAAAGTTCAATAAAGAGTTCTGCAATGGGTTGAATCTTAGACTTGAATTTATTCACAGATTGCAGCATAACCTAAAAATAAGTTGTAGCTTGAAATAGTGACTCTGAAGAAGTTTAAAAATACTGTGGGAGTAGCCACTTGACTACATGTGTAATACAGTGTTGGACATGCATAGTGATGTGGACACATGGCACGAATGGTGTCGTCATGTGCTTTGATTGTGTTTTCTCTCATTTTCCCTTTTAGTTGTGTTTTAATATTTCACCATGTTATGAATAATTCACCATGCATAGACACTTATGCCACCAGACACATTTTTTTCCTCTCTCTTGTGACCCTTTTCACCTCATAGTATAAATACCAACCTGTAATTTGTAATTAGAAAATCTAATTCACTCTCTCATTCTCATTGAAAACTACACTTGAAAGAAATCTTAAAGCATTATCTTGTTATCTCATCTCGACTTTGTCCCCTACCCCTTGACCACTTTCCCCTTTGAACTCATTACCTTCCCCCACAAATTGGAGCCCACTGTGAGGGGATAGTCATCAACTATCCACTCAGCCCCATTCCCCTGCTATCACTATGTTCAACAACGCTTGGTCCAATGACAACCCCAATGTCCTAAAGACTCAATGAAAAGTATATCTTAAAGAAAAGTCACTGACACCCTCAAGGATCCTATGGTCAACAAAAGGACAAAGTAAAGTAAAGACACCAACAAAAGCCCTGGATGATAACGAGATGTTATGTGGACATGCATGAAAAGAACTACTAAGTCAATTCAAAGTTACAACAAAATTAGAAACACTACCTATGTCAACACAACCAACTACAACCAGAGTCTTGGAAATGCCTACCCCTGGGTCTAGGTGAGCTCCAGACTTTGATTCACAATACACAGAAGATTTAAGGGAGTTCTTGGAGGAATTTGAGGAGTTGGCAGAGAAGTGTGGGTTGACAAAGAAGGAGAAGGCAAAGGCAGTTGTGAAGTATGTTGATCAAGAGACGAAACAGTTCTGGAAGAGGTTGGAAGGATTTGGTGATGACTATGAGGTGTTGAAGAAGAAAATCATTGGTGCTTACTCGAAGATGCTCCTTGATGATAAACCTACAGTGGCACAGCTTGTCAAGCTAGTCAAGAAGTCAGCAAAGGATGTAATCAAAGACGAAGAAGACCTTAATGCTTACTACTGAAAGTTCTGGATCATTGCCACTGACCTGATGGAAGCTTCAGTTATTAACGATAAGCAACACAATGAGTATTTTTGGAAGGGCATACCTTGGGACCTTTGTTATTCCATCAGTGATTGTTTGGAGGCATGCAATCCCAATTTTGAAAGTGATCAAGTTCCAGAGATGGCAAAGGCAATGGAGGCAGGACGGTTTGTGTTGAGGAAAGCAGCAGCAAGAGGAGGATGGGATTGTATGTTGAAGAAGGGGAAGAGGTTGAGAAAGGTGGAGCTAAGTGAAGATGAGTCAGGTGATGAGGTGATTGGAGTAGAGACAGAATCAGAGTCAGACAGTGATGGGGAGAGGGTGGTGAAGAAGTCTGGAAAGGAGGTTAGAATAAAGAAGGTGAGGTGGGAGGATGGAAAGGGGAAGGAAAAGGATGTGAGAGGACAGATGGAAGAACTTACCAAGAGGTTGTTGCAACTGGATGTGAAGGATGACTCCTATGCCGCAGCCTATGCTCAACTTTTCATTATAGCACCAAGCCTGACTGACAAACTCCCCATCTCTTCTCAGTTCAGTAGCAACACTGCAGCAGTTTCAAATGTGATGATTACACTGCTTTGGCCTGCCAACTCACAACTTAATGTGCTAGCTCTATGCGAATTCCTATGTCACTTTTGCAAGAGATCTGACTGCTGTATGAGAACTTGCCCCATTGCAGCTGAGTACATTTGACTTGGGCATGTTATCCTCCAGCCAAATGGGTATTACACTCACACCAATGGCACCCACATTGAATGTCACCCAGGTGGACTTAGAGCTGCAATTGATCTTAAGATGGGCATAACCAATGTGACATCTACTACTCAGCCTACACAACGTGATCGCCCACCACATATGCCAAACACATCACCAACACCAACCATGTTCAGTTCATTCATTGGAGCCATGGAATTTGAGGAGGAGGATAGATTTGTGTGGGGAGCAATAGCAGAGTTGGAAAAGGAGGTTGAACAGGAAGTGGATGGATTTGTGATGACGAGAGTTCAAGGGAAAAAGAAAGTAGATAAGAAAACTGAAGGGGAGAAGGTGGAGGTTGGTCAGAAGGCAGGGGAAAAGAGGGCAATTATCACTCAACCAGCATATCGTCGGGAGCCTAGGATTGCAAATCCTGAAGCACCACAACACATTCTTCAATGTATTCTTGAAGTTGAGGTTCCAAACCTCAAGGTTTGTGATCTGTTGGCTCTTAGTGGTGATCTTCACAAGGAGATAGTGGAGCAAACACATACCCAGAACAAATCTTCAACCATTAATGTGGCCTTGGTGTTGGTACCTGAGGTTCCATTGGAGTTTGCTATGCCACTTCGAGAGGTGGAAGTTGTGGTGATGAGAAGGCGTCGAGAGTTAGAATTGTTGGATGAGGGGTTGGAGATTGTAATTGTGCAGGAGGACTTGTGTGAGGAGCTTGGGCTGGAGATAAACCAGGGGCAGAAAATGACAATGCAGACAGCGAATGGGGGGAAGGAAGAGATGCAGGGGTGTGTTGAGTTTTTGGAGTTGGAGGTGGGAGGTGTGAAGACTTACACACATATGTTTGTGGTTTAGAGGGCGCCATATCGTTTGTTGTTGGGGAGGCCATGGCAGAAGGGTGTGAAGTTGGGAAAGGTGGAAAGAGCAGATAGAAGCATTGATGTAGAGATTTCAGACCCAGGAGAGGAGGGGAGATGAGTGGTTGTACCAATGAGGGAGAGGATGGGTGAGCAGTTGAAGAGTGGGATGGTAGTGCTGCAAGATGGTGATGAGACAGGAAGGGGAATGGAGATTCAGGCAAGGGACAACACACTCACAGGGGTAATTCTTTCATTGACATTCACATATGACGTCAACGCCCACTGTCTCACCTACAAGAAAGTTGCAAATAAAGTTTGACCAGTACCTGGAATAATGCCAAACGATGTCATAATCATTTGAAAATTCCCCGAGGATCCACTGAAAACCTTACCTTGGTTGTCTCCTTATCTACCACTGTTTTCACCAGGTGTTTGTCTGACACAAGGGAGGATGAATGAGCTGGGATTGCTGGAGAATGAGTTCTTGTGGGAAGAGAAGAGAAAGTTGGTGGCACAAGTGCTGGTGATGTATGAGAAAGGTCTAGCATGGGAGGAGATGGAGAAGGGAATGTTTTGTGATGAGTATTTCTCACTGGTCAAGATTTCTGTGCAGAAACATGAAGTTTGGACCCGAAAGTCATTGCCCATCTCCCCAGGTATTTGTGAAAAGGTAATTGACCTCATCTGCAAAAAGGTTGACTCAGGCATATATGAGCCTTCCTACAGCTCGTATCGACATTAGTGGTTCACTGTGGCAAAGAAAGACGGAAATGTATGAATCATGCACAACCTCACTCCCCTTAATGCAGTCACCATTCGTGATTCCCAGGAACCACCCCTTGTCTACCTCTATGCAGAACAATGCTCAGTGTGATCCATATATTCAGGGCTCGATCTCTTCATTGGATACAATCATCATACATTGGCTGAAGGATTCAGAGATTATACAATATTCAACACACCTCTGGGGACAATGCAACTGACTGTTCTTCCTCAGGGTTGGACAGGTTCAGTTAGTATATTTTATAACGATGTCGCCTTCATCTTGCAGCATGAGACAGACAAGGCTCCAAATTTCCTAGATGACATCACCTTGTTAGGACCAAGGACATGCTATGAAAGACCAGATGGCACTTATGAGACCATCCCTAAGAATCCAAATATTTGACGTTTCATCTAGGAACATGCTGTTGACCTCAATCAAGTCCTTCATCATCTTGTTCATGCAGGAGCCACAGTTTCTGCAAAGAAGTTACAACTATGTCAGCCAGAGATCATTGTTGTGGGAAGGAAGTGCACTTACAAGAGGCAAGAGCCAGATATAGGGACAGTGGAAAAGGTCTTAGAGTGGCTAGAGTGTAAGAATGTTTTGGAGGTGTGAGGCTTCTTGGGTATGGCTGGAATGGTTAGGAATTGGATCAAGGGGTTTGCTGAGGTGGCATATCCATTAACAAAATTGACTAGAGTGATGAAAGAGGAGTTCAGATGGGGGGAGGAACAGAAGTCAGCTATGGAGATAATGAAGAAACGAGTCTCTACCTGCGAAGCAATCTGACCCATTGACCATTCCCTTTCCTTTCCAATCATCTTATCTGTTGACACTTCGGTAATCGCAGTTGGTTTTATCCTGGCCCAACTCGATGCAGAGAAATGACAGCAACCTGCGAGATTCAGATCAATTGCATGGAATAAATAGGTTTTGTGGTACTCACAATCAAAACTCGAGCTCTACGGTCTGTTTAGAGTGCTGAATGTGATGAAGCTCTGGATTATTAGTGCAAAGAAGTTAATAATCAAGGTTGACACTCAGTATATCAAAGGGATGTTTAACAAACCTGATTTACACCCCAACATGGTGATGAATTGATAGATTTTGGCAATCTTGATATTTGATTTTGAGCTTGTACATGTGCCTGGAGTGAAGCATAAAGGACCAGATGGGTTGTCTAGGAGGAGGATAGCAGAGGACAGTGGAGAATCAGGCAGTGAAGACATTGAGGAAGCTGAGAATTAGGTTGATGAGGTGTTGGGATGCGGAGTCTGGGTTGCTGGATCATGGGCTGGTAGTGAGGTCTTAGTGATGGCAGCTGGAGGTACAAAGGGTGATGGGAACATCACATCTGAAAGAAAGAGGGAGGGGGACAAGTTAGAAGGCTTTGACAGCTTTTTGGAGGTTTGGAATGAGGATAATCAGGTGAAAGAGAGGGAAAAAGAATTAAGAGAGATTAGAACATTCTTGGAAATGATGAAATTACCAGAAGGACTTACCAACAAGGCAAAGGCATTGTTCCTTCAACATGCCAGCAAATTCTTCACTCAAGGTGGCAAACTATGGCAACACAAACATTGAGGATGGCATCAACAAGTTGTTGATGACAAACAGGAACAATACTGACTCTTGATCAAGTCACATGATCAACTTGGTCACAAGGGTTTTTATGCTACACAACGCACCTTGGGTGATCGCTTCTGGTGGCCCTCTATTAACTTTGACATATGCTGAATTATTGACACATGCCATCAATGCCAAATTCAATCTCTCAAACATGTTGTTATGCCCCCTACAGTTCAGGTTCCTGCTCCTCTTTTTTGCAAGGTTTATATCAACACTATGCATATGCCTCTATCCTATAGCTACAAATACATTGTTCAGGCTTGAGACTCACTTACTGGTTGGGTGGAATGGCATGCTCTCACTCACGAGACTGGGAGAACTCTTGGTCAATTCATCTTTGAAGAGATTCTATGCCGATGGGGAAGACTGGAAGAGATAGTAACAGACAATGGAATGGCCTTCATCACAGCTCTCAATTGGATTGCTGATCACTATCACATTCAGCATATTCACATCTCTGCCTACAACTCTCAATCAAATGGTGTTGTTGAAACGACCCATAGGACTATTCATGATGGACTTGTCAAGATGTGTGTGGGATCCATCAAAAGTTGGTACAAGTACACTCCATACATCTTTTGGGCCAACTGAGTTACTATGTGCAAATCCACAGGTATGACCCCTTACTACACTGTTCATGGTGTTGAACCTCTCCATCCCTTTGATATCACTGAGGCAACGTTCTTGGCCTCTTCCATTACCCATCATCTCTCTGATGCTGAACTCCTCACTACTTGAGCTCAAATGCTTCAAAAACATGATGAAGATCTTGTGAATATCCATGACAAAGTCCTTGCAGCTCGTTATACCTCGATCCATGATTTCAAGAAAAAGAACACCAATTGTATTCACAACTACAACTTTGGTCCAGGAGAACTCGTACTGGTCCTCAACAAGAAGATCGAGCCTAATGTTGGATGCAAGTGCAAGCCTCGATATTTTGGCCCCATGGTCGTGGTCAAACGTCTTCAAAGCAGTGCTTATATTCTTGCTGAAGTCAATGGTGCCATATCTTGTCTCAAGTTTGCCACATTTCAACTCATTTCTTATCATCCCCATTCTCACAAGCACCTCAAAATCACTGAATTTGTCGATCCAAAGGACTTATGCAGAATCAAAGACAATGATGTGGCTGGATTGGGAGTAGTTGACAAAGGCAACTGAGGACAGTTGCACTTAGAAAGTAAGGGGGAGGTGTGGGAGTAGCCACTCAGCTACATGTGTAATACAGTGTTGGACATGCATAGTGATGTGGACGCATGGCACAAATGGTGTCATTGTGTGCTTTGATTGTGTTTTCTCTTGTTTCCCCTTTTAGTTGTGTTTTAATATTTCACTGTGTTATGAATAATTCACCATGCATAGACACTTATGCCACCAGACACATTTCTTTCCTCTCTCTCATGACCCTTTTCACCTCATAGTATAAATACCAACCTGTAATTCATAATTAGAAAATCTAATTCACTCTCTCGTTCTCATTGAAAACTATGCTTGAAAGAAATCTTAAACCATTATCTCGTTATCTCATCTCGACTTCATCCCCTACCCCTCAACCACTTTCCCCTTCAAACTTGTTACCTTCCCCCACAATACTTACTGTCATTGAGGGCTGGGACTCCTTGGGAAATAAGTGGGCCTAATCAACAAAAAGGCTGGTAATGAAAGGTAGCCTGGTCTTGAAAGGTAAATACTGAAAAGTTCACAAGAAAATTCTCCAATTCATCTTTGTGTGTGGCTAAAATTGCTATACATTTTCATGAAGTACAAAAAGTGTGAAAAAGAAGAGAAGCAAAGAAGGCCACATCAGTGAGCATTTAATTTTCTGTGCAGAAAATTAAACAATCACAGGATTTGGGTGATGATTGCTCACACCTCATCAGAAAAAATGCTCTGTATGGATCCATGAGAATATAGTCTGATCCACTAAGATCAAGTAAGATGTACTGTAAACCCAGAGAATATACTCAATATGCCCAATTTGCAGAATACATCAACTATCCTATTTGTTCTGTATTAATTGATACAAGATTCACATGAAATCACAGTCAATAAGCAGTCAATATTTGTTTGATTGGCAGTCAATACTTGTTTAGTTTATAATAGATATGGCTCAAATATGACTCAATTACCACACATATAAGAGAGGGGACAGTAGGCACAAATCTATACAATAATGAGTTCAGAATATATATAAATCTAGTAATGAGAGCCAATAGAAATAACAAATCTAGAAATAGTCAATTTAAAAGTATACAAAGAGTGTAATTACTCAGAGAGAGAGACTGGGACTCTCACATCAGATAATGTAGAAAAATTTCCTAAGATATCAAGTCTCTTGACTTCAGTACAGTTAACTCTGTAATTTCAAGTCAGAGATCTGCAAACTTAGCATAGATAAGACCTATCAAATTGCTTTGTAGAGGCTTGACATGAGACTGTGGAAAGCAGCTGGAACCTCCTTGATGTTTTCCAGATATTCAACATGGAAGTCATAGATCAGGCTGAACTTCTCTCTTTTGAAGAACTCATCTACAACATTTCAACACTCCCACATTTTGAGGGCTACATACACCTATTTAGGAGTCATAATTCAAGTCCCTACAAGATGTGTCCATGGAAGTGGGGGCCAATGACAATATAGGCCAGGGTAGATGACTGTGAATATGTAAGTGAGAAGGAAAAAAAAGGTAACTGCTAGTAGAACTAACAGAGGTTTCTTTGTTTATACTCATCTGGTGGTAGAGCATCACCTTTAGCTATAGGGGTTTTCTAAAAGAATAAGCTATTTAAATAGAGGTGAAATCAAATTATTAAGCTTATAGAGCAGAATATAGCTGCTCACAACCTGTCAGGCTCTAGCATGTTATGTTCATTTAGTTTGAGTACTTTATAAGGCTTATTTGTAGCATCAGCCCTCTTGCACTTCTGTCCAGGTTCATCTGAATCTACAAGAGACAGCTCAAGTTTGGAAAAGACTTGAGCTGGAAAATCAGGAATGAGTAGACTGTGATGTTTTCATCCTTGAAGAAAACCTCCAGGTGAACAATATCCTGATACATTTGAAGAAGCTGAGAACTCAGGCAGTGTACCACATCCTCACTCTTTCTCCTATCCATCCTACTAGGCAATTTCTGAGAATACAGGAGTTTTCTGATACTGATCTGCATCAGTACTATTTTACTTGGCTTGGATGCTCTGTTGAGAAAGTCCAGTTTGCTGTTGTTGATATGCTCTCATATCTTAGCATTCTAGTCACTCTGAAGGTCTTCAATGCTAATGTCTTAGAGACTCAGTCAGGGCAATGGTTACTTGATTAGTTCTCAGACTGTGTTCAGCTCATTGAGTTTAATCCTAAGGAGGAGAACATCAACATGCTGCATATTTTAGATGCAGAGCTTGACAGGGCTCTTGATTCATGTGACAGCATTGTTGTAGCTACTGATGCATCAGTAGGCTGCAACAAAGCTTATCAGGCTGTGTCTGTGGTCTGTGTTTGGGCTGACAGGAGGCTGGTTAGACAGTCTTGTCAAGCTGCTAGTAGAGTGACTGCTCCTGAGGTAGAACTTCATGCCATTTGGATGGGCATCTTTGCAGCTTGTAGTTGTAAAAGTACTTGTCATATTGTTTTATTCACTAATCATCCAGCATCTGCTTGCCATGTGGTGGACTCATCAGTTGGCAGCAGACAGGCTCTTTTTTTTTTTTTTTTTTTAAAAAAACTCAAAAATTTATATACTGGTGCACAGTAGCAGTCCAGTTGCAACAACTACAATAGTATGCTACAATTACACTACAGAGAATCAAGACCCTCCCCAGCTTGGCTGAATATAGCAGCCTACACCAAAGATAGGCCCTCCCTATACTCAGGAGTGGACAAAGAGCAGGTAAAGTCCCTTGTTCTCATCCCCTCACAATGCAGGCGATGAGCGCTAAGGAGCAGCTAGCACAGCCCCCATCAGCTGCCAATGCCAGACCCCTCAAGAACCCAACAGGCCTCCAGAAAACCTAGTGACCACCAAAGAGTGGCTGCACCATTCTTATCCTCCAGGGAGGTGTGCAAAGGAGAACACCCTAAGGTTCTCTTTGCAAAACGCGAGCAGCTCCTTCCATAACTGGGGGAAGCGCCAAGAGGGACCAAAGTCAGAACACTCAGTCAAGATATGCTTATGAGTCTGCAGATGTGCAGACCCACAAGGGCAAGAATAGTTATCAGAGAGCTTAAAACGACATCTAAACTCCCCAATAGGAGCATGCTTCAACACTGCCCAGCAAACCCTGGCACAGGTGGGCAAATCATGCAAAGACTTAAGCCACGTACCCCTAGAGAGGTAAGTGGGCATCAACTGTTTGCCCCCCATGTCCATGAGGTGCATAAAATCTCTCCTGGAGAAGTTCAAAGAGGTGAACTGCCTAGTTCACTCATTGCGACAAGCCTGAGCCTCAGCTATATGAATATAATTAAGGGTTGTGAAGGGAGACTCCCCCACAGGCATCTTGAAAGTCAGGTCTGTTGCAAAGCAATGGACCACATAATGCAGAGGCCACTCCAAAGAAGAGTGGACCTGTACAAATGCAAAAGTGCATGAGGGATCCTCCCCCAGCCACCTCTGCAAATGACAGCAGATGAGCAGAGCCTGAGCCTGCCTACTGCCAACAGAAGGATCCACTGCTTGCCTGGCTGAGGCTGGATAATCAGTGAACAAAACAATATGACAGACACCTTCTTATGCACATGCAGCAAAGACACCCATCCAAATGGCATGAAGCTCCACATCAGGAGCAGTCACCCTGCCAGTGGTCTGGTGAGACTACCTCACTGGCACCCCACCGGTCCAAATCCATGCAGCCAAAACTGCCTGGAAAGCCCTGTTATGACCCACCAAAGCATCAGTGGCTGCCACAACACAGTCATCAAGCACGATAGCCCTCCCAAGCTCTGCGTTGAGCAAGCATTGGACATTGATGTCCTCCTCCTTAGAGTCGAACTCAACCATCCAAATTCAATTGCCAAAGCAATCCATAAGACGTCTACCTGGGTGAACATCTGAAGCGTTAGGCTCAAATGTCTCCAAGGTGACTGGAATAGAATGATACCAAAGGGTATCAACCACTGCAGACCTAACCTTCTCCACCAAATAGCCAAGCCTAGTAAAATGATACCAATGAGGGTCGGTACCAGGAAACTGTCTCATTCCAAGCAACTGCTTGGCTGGGTGTGTAGGTGATAGAGTAAGGACCCAATATGCTGCCTAGGACCTCAACTTCTTAAGATGCAAATGGATGGGGATCAGGCCTGCCAACACCTCAATGCCATCCATAGGAGAGGTGTGAAATGCACCTGTGATCCAGACTGCAGCCCTATGCTGCATCTTGTTAAGAGAGGTGAAATGAGCCTTATGAGGATGAAGCTCATGACACCAAAGATGAAAGTCATATGTGGCAATAGGAACCATACACAACCTGTATAGCAGATGCTTCTGCTTAGGAAAAAGGCTCCTAAGTGAGTTCCCGAGCATTCCCATGGCATGAACTGTGGAGATAGCCTTGGTAGAATAATAGTGGACATGCTCATGAAAAGTAAGCTGCTTGTCAAAATAAAAACCCAAATACCACCAAAATAGCTTGGGATGGAGAGGAGTCCCTCCTGTAAATGGGGCATAGCCCAGGTCAATGGGGGGATTGTCATCCCCCTTTCAGCACAAAAAATGAAAGAGTTCAGACTTATTGTGTTCAAGGACAAGCCCAAACACTACGAATAGATCAAACATAAATCCATATGCATCCTGAAGGTGCACCAGATTGTCAGCCAACTTCTTGGCCTGGGTAATGAGCGTACCATCATCCACATATGAAAGTACATCACACTCCAGGTGGGACACCCTTAAGTCAAAAATCTTGAGCACAGGCACAAGATAAATAGCAGAGAGGATGGGAGAGAGGGCTGAACCCTGCCCAACCCCAATGTCTACATTGTAAAAACCCGAGGAAAAGGAATTCCAAAGATACTTAGTCTTCCTCCCAACAAGATAAGAGGCAAAGAACTGGTGCACATTCACTGAGAAACCCTGCCTGGCTAAAATTGCCATGAGCATCTCATGGTTCAAAGACAGGAAGAACTGAGTGATATCAAAAGCGATAACACTCATCTTGAGATCCCTAGCCCACCCAGCCTTAACCAGATAAGTAAGGAATAAACCAGCATCTTTGGTTGACTGTTGTCAGATACTGCCCAGCTGATTTGAATGAAAGATGCTATATTTGACACTATTAAATTGAAGACATCGAGAGAGCATCTTCTCAATTAACTTTCTAACCGTATTAAGCAGAACAATTGGCCTAAACAACTTGGGAGTGGAATAAGAGAGTTTGCCAGGTTTAGAAATAATCACTGAAACCAACTCCTTAAAATGAGATGGCCAATACCCAACCATGAGGCAGGCATCAGCCAGGAACAGGAATTTCCCAACGACCTCATCGTCAGAAAGAAGCTCCTTCAAATAGACCCACATAACGTGGTCCAGACCAGGTGAGGACTGCAAAGAGCATGCTGAGAGCACTTCCCTTACTTCCAATACCAAGAAAGGGACCCAATCCTGCTCCACAAGTGGGGATAGCTTCTTTAATACAGTGATGTCACAGGGCCATCCCAATGCAGCATTGTAAGTCTGATCAAGCGCCCTCCACAGGGCATCAATATCATGGCATGACTCTTCTCAATATGAGATAGCCTCACAGAGTAGGAGCTGGTGGGGTTTCACCCAGGCCATGAGATCCCATAGCCTCTGGTTCTTAACAGCAATCTCCTCGATGCGAGCATTGAAGAAACACCTCTTAGCAAGATGCGATGTCCTGTAGAAAGCCTTCCAATCATTGGGGGCATAAGACTTCTGATACTTGGCAATAGCGGCAGAGCACTTATCAGTCCACCACAACCGAGAGTGCTCCATAACAATGATCTCCTTTGCATGAGCATTTCATGCAGAGGAAAAGACCTCAGCCACCACAGACACAGCAGCCTCAATCCAATCAGGAGAGGACAGGTCACCAATATTAAGAGACCTAAAACCTGTGGCAAGGTCAATCAAGAACCCAGATTCCTCCAGGGACTCTCTCAGGATTACCATGCATGAAACCCAAATGTCAATCTCAGACAGGGGAAGCAAGGTGGAAATCAGAACATGATCTGAAGGTCCATGACGATCAAGATCCAATCTAGGAAGATCAGATACAGATACAGTTAGCACTGTGAAAACAAGATCGATCACAGATCCAGCAAGATTGGGGTTATGAGGAATATGTGTCAGCCCCAGATTAGAAGATCAGACCCATTCAAGCCCAATGTCAGAAGCCAGCTCCAAAAGGCGCTGGACAACAAGTGGGTATGATGTGTAGGAAGGATCCCACACCTCAGAGTGACAATTAAAGTCACCTCCCATATAAATGAATGCAGGCAACTGATTGACCTCCCAAGCAAGGAGGTTGATCACCATATGAGCATCGTCGGAATAGACATTGAGAAGGTTCACTGTCCCACACAGTGTGAACAGCGAAAGGATGAAGAGATTGTAATGATCAATAATGTCTCTCTGCATGGAGGGACGTAACACAGCCAAGCATCTATAGACATAGGCCATGACACAAGGGTTCTGCCCATTGGTAGGCAGTCTTACCATATAGAGCCAATCAGGGTGCTTGGGTGCACCCATGATGTCATCCCCCTCCTCCAAGGTCGTCAACACTGTTTGCTTTATCATTCTCCAGAGCAGTTCTTGGAAAAACAAGATATCAAAATTGTCCTTGAGAGCCTCAAGTATATAGTCTACATGTGCATAGTTCCTATTAACATTCTGCGAAAATATACAAACATCCCCAATAACACCTCCAGAAAACATAGTGGGGCCCCTAGACATGAGATGATAAGCGTTGGGAAAATATAGAACAACAAATGTCTGAGCGACAACATACCTCCTGATACTTGTGGCAGATCCAGTCCTTATCAAACCAGTGATGCTAGAATGGGCACTGCCTCGAGTCAGCAGTGTGTGCCTGGTAACAATTTAGGCAACGAGGAGGGTGCAAGCATGGCTGGCCAGCAGGGGTAGGTGGAACATCCTAGCAGGCGTTCCCCTTGCAACAACCTGCAAATGCATGATGTGCATTGCAGTAGTGAGGCTCAGCACACAGAGGACACTGTGGCATCTTCTGCAAGCAAGTTTGAGATGAGTGTCCCCACTGCCAGCAATGCTGACAGAGGGAGGCACCTGGGTTGGCATTAGCCTCCATGACTCTGGAGGTCCAGTGCCCAAACTGAAGGGAATGACCTATGAGGTTAGCGGCACGAGTGCCCCTCTGGGAATCCCAGACTTCAAAATATGCCATCGCAGTGTCCAATGACTTAGAATTGTGGACCACCTGAGGGGGGCCCATGAGGACGAAATGGTTAGAGAGGTTCAATGCTCTCATAACCCCCTCGACCTGAGCAGAGGTGGTCCTAGAACCATCCTGGCAAATAAAAGGCACATTGACAAGCTTGAGAAAGCTCTTTGACATGGAGAGATATGCCTCAGAACTGATAGGTGAAAAGTGGATGCCCAGCCATTGATGAATGACGTTGAGCTGCTCAAGAGAGGAAACATCGGTGAGTTGAATAGACCAACTGCCATACACAACAAGCACAGACTCTGCACAGAGCCCAGTAACCTTATTGTCAGTAAGGTATCTGTTGAGCAGATGAGGCATCTGCTCGAGATTAGGCCTGGCATTAGGGTCATCTAGGACAAAGAGGACTTGCTTCCTGCTAGGACTCTTGGTGGTGGCCTTGGGCTTCTTAGCAGGGGGAGCAGGAGCAGATGGTGTGACAGGGTGCTTAGCACCCACCACAGCCACTGGAGTGGGAGCAGCAGATACAGCAGCAGCTGTATCCACCCAAAGAAGAGCCATGATAGTGGACAGAGCAAGGTTGGGGAAAGATCTGGCAACATGCACCAGGTTCTCCACCAAGCCAGAAGAACCCACAACAGGGGTGGGAGCAGCCTGAGCAGCAGCTGCAAAGGACTGGGCACCTAGCTTAGAGACAGTAGGAACAGGAGATGGGGGACCCTTAAAAAGGACCCACTTCTCTGCCACTTTCTTTGCCTTCACCTTCCTCAAACCCTTGGGCTTAGGAAGAGGCAGGGTAGGAACAGTCCCCACAGGCTCACCAACCAGTGCATTCTCAGGTGGGCAGTCAGGAACACTAGGGGGATGAGGGGCGACATCCATTCGCACTACCTCAGGGAAGACAATCTCTGTTGGAAGGGCAGTAGGCTCGCGCATAGAGATGTCCTCCAATGACACAGAAGGAACAGAGAACCAGCCAGCTACTGTATCATATACAGTGAGGTGCAAAGAATCTGTAGGGTCAGCCAATAGGCTGTTCCATGGGTCAATAGAGGTGAGTTCAGCAAACCCAGTAATAGGTAAGCCAAACCTTAGTAGGGGAGAAATGACACCACACTTGGTTGCACGCCTCAAGAAGTTGAGGGTGCAATTGAGGGACACCCTAACCACTTCAAAATTCACTTCAGAGTCTACTGACTCATTATTCAGGATGAGTGGGTATGGTCCCAGGGGGGCACTAGGCTGTGAAAGAGCAGCTTGTTGAGAAGAGGACCCCTGGAACAGGTCCACTGGTGAAGAGAAGAGGGAGACACCCTCAGAAGAGGTGGCCCTAGAAGAGGCATGAGAAGACAAGGGGCTGTGGTGCCTGCCAAGATGGCAAGGGACACGGTCAGTCCTGGTGGCCATTCTAGGTGTATGGCCAGAGTCGAGAAGAAAGTTCATGTTGCTCACTCTCTGGGTCAACCCAGAGGAGGAGGAAGGAGTCGCAGGAGGGGCACGACCAGAAGACAAGAGTGCATGAAGATACTCAAGCAACTGATCACTATGGAGACTAGGCCTCAGGGGAGGGAGGTCGGCCATGTTTGGAGGGTATGAGTAATCCAACAATCGAGAGAGCGGATGGGACTGTGCTAGTGATATACGATGATGACGGAGTTGTTTGCACTTGTTTACTGACCAATGAGGTGGGAGTACCAGATCAAGAAGCAATGGCAGCAGGCAGGCTCAGACTCTGTTTGTTTGCTGTCATCTTGCCACATAGCTTGAGGGTGATCTCTCTCACATATTCATATTTATACAGGTTCACTCCTCTTTGGAGTAGCCATTGCATCACTTGGTCTACTGTTATATCATAGACCCTGCTAGATAGGAGTTGGTAGGAGAGCATCTCTTCACCACTCTTAATTATCTTTGTACAGCTAAGGCTCAGGCCTATCATGAGGAGTGGACCAGGCAGTTCACTTCTATGAGCTCCTCTGAGAGAGATTTTTTGTACCTCAAGAATTTAGAGAGCAAGTGCTTGACACCTACCTACCTCTCTGGGGATATATGGCTTAAGTCTCTGCATAATTCCCTGCTTTGTTCACAAATGTGCCAGACAGTTCTCAATTATGTACTGATCAGAGAGTTTAGATACCAGTTTAAGCTTTCTGATAATTGTTTTTGCCCTTGTGGGTCTGTGCACTTGCAGACTCATGAGCATGTTTTAACTGAGTGTTTTGACTTTGGTAATCCATAGCCCTTCCCAAAGTACTGGGAGGAGCTTGTCTATTTTTGCAAGGAGAACTCTAGAGTGTTCTCCTTTGCATACCTGCCTGCAGAATAACAAAGGTGCAGCCACTCTTCAGTAGTTGCTGAGTTTTCTGGGGGCCTTTGGGCTTTTGGAGGTCTGGCATTAGCAGCTAATAAGAGCTGTGCTAGTTTTGCTTTAGCATTCTGGGTTTGCATCAGGCAGCTCAGGATGTGAGAGCCTCTACCTGTTCTTTGTCTACCTTTGGGTATAGAGAAGACCCTTTTTTCAGTGTAGGCTGCCATGTTCAGCTAAGCTGTGGGAGATCTCAGTTCTCTGTAGATTAATTGTAGCATACTATTGTAGTTGTTGCAACTGGACTGCTACCACACACTAGTATACAAATTTATGAGTTAAAAAAAAAAAGAAAAAAGAACAATATTCTGATCAGACAGGCATTTGATTAGCAAGACTGTTAGTTTATTTCTATTCCAGAACAACTATGATACTTTCATAAAGCTCTGACCTATACATAAATATTTGCTTTATTGCAAAGTAATGCAGGAGATCTGGAGGTCCAACAATAAATAATTGTTATGACTCTGAGTAGTTTACTCTGTACAGACTCATTGAACTGTGGTAGCTAGTCTCTCTTACCTAGTTTTACTTTGTGTTACCTGTATTATTTACTCTGGACCATCTGTACATAAGTACCTTAGGTAGAGCCTGTATACCTTATGCTTTACCAATTGTACTTTTCTCTTGATCATCCTCAAGCTTTTGCCTGTGTTGCAACCTGAGTTCATTCTCAAGGTCATAACATTTAGTAAAGCATACCAGTAGTGGAGAACTTTGTCACTGGCCTTACAAGTGCAAGGAAGACAGCAGCAGAAAGTATAGAATAAAACTGGAAGAGCATGGTGGCCACATATGACTCAAAAAGAAAGAGAGCCTGGTCCTATCAAGTCAGCAATTGCATATGGCTTGAAGCCTCTCATATCACAACAAACTGGCCCAGCAAGAAGCTTGACTACTAGAGGTACGGCCCCTTTCTAATCTTGGAAATTATTGGAAATAGTGCATACTATGTAACATTGCCAGACCAATAGATCATTCACAATGTCTTCAATGAAGCTCTCCTATCACTGGTGAGAAGACCCAAGTTTGAGATCCAACAAAAGCCCACACCACCACTACCAGACATCATCAATGCCAAAGAAGAATAGGAAATAGAAGAGATCTGAGGTCACTGAAAACAAGGCAGAGAAACCTAGTACCTTGTCTATTAGAAAGATTACAGTGATGAAGAAAACCAGTGGCTGCCAAAGTCATATCTGTCAAATGTGGAGGAGGCAATCCAAGAATACCTTAGTAGGTTCTCAGAGTGAACCTAATGGAGGAGGGGGTGAAACACAAAAAAAACTATAAAAGTCACATCAAAACTACAGACCCAGTCAACACAACTTGGCCAATATACTCTCAACATCTCCCAAAGTCTACATTGCCATCTTCTGTGCCTCTGCTATTGCCCTTGCCACTGTCATCACTGCTGCTATCATCACTGCTGAGAAAGACCACTCTATTGACTGTAACATTCTCTACCTAAATGTCCTACTGAACTACAGCCACTCCTCTCTTGCCCTCCTTGTCAAAGAAACTAGAAGCTCCTCTCTCTACCACCCTTCAAGTAGCCAAACAATCCTCTGCCAAAATCTGACCCCTGGCATTCAGAATCTTTGAAGGTGTAGCTATATATGAAGTAGGTTATGTCAACCTAGAAGCTGTCAAGCCATAGAATTAAGTTCTCCATGATCCCCTTTACCTATACAATGACCTCACCCATACCATCAACTCCTTGGCTGTCTTAGAAGAGCAGCTAAACCACTTCACCCACTCTGCACATAGTCTAGCCATAATTCTTGCAGATATGGAGAGCAACATGATCAAATTGTGTGCTGGAGCCTATCAAGGGGCAAATGCCCAGGACTTTATAGAAAGAATTGCTGACACTATCTGCTACATCTGGACTGTTTGTTTAGTCCCAAAGACTCATTCTCTACAATGTATACTTGCTCAACATCTACATGAGTGCAACAGCATTGAAGCACAATTTGTTATAGACTACATTGCTGAAGTTACCCAATCCTACATACACACCAACCCTTATCCTGCTTTCCCATCTACTGGTAGATGCACTTTCCCAGCCTCTGCTCCCAATAAAACATACAAAGTTGAGAAGCCTGCCAAAGAAAAGAATGTGGAGATGGACAACTATGACTCAAATAATATCTTCACAGAAGAGATGATGGGACCTGCCTTGATCAAGGATGCTCAGGCCCTGTATGCCTTTTTTTAGAAATATAGTGCCAACTTCCTCAAAGTCTCCAGTTCCACCTACTTCATTGCACCTAGACAATTCTACACCCTACAACAGCATGGGAAAAGTGCCAATGAATACTAGGCCAATATTGTGGCCAAGTTCCTCAACCAATATGCTAACTCTCAAGCCTGCTACAATTCTCAACACATCATCATCTATAAGGGAGGCCCTGACAATGCTCTCTTCTTTATTAGCTGCAATACTCATCACACCCAATTTGCCATTGCCTGAGTCAAGAAGGACCTCACTAAATTTATTGTTCAAGGATAGAAAACAAAGTAAGGTCCTCATTAACATCCCTTCCTGCTGTACATGCAAATTGTCAAGAAGTATCTCTTTTCTCTATTTAGACTACTGTTGCTCCTGTCATCAGGTATCTTTTCCATCACTATGTCATATCTTAGAAAGACCTTTTCATTAGTTACCTATTCATGAGGACATGAACCTTGAGGAGGAGGTGATGTTATAACTTAGAGTAGTTACTCTGCATAGAACTCATGGACTGTAGTAGATTGTAGTGTCTATTTTCTCTCACTCCATATTACTCTGTGTTACTTACTCTTTGTTACTCTGTGTTTACTCTGAACTACTAGTATAAGTACCTTAAGTAGAAGCCTACATTTTTTATGCTTTACCAATTGTACTATTCCCTTACTTGCCCTCAAGCCTTTGCCCTTGTTGCAACCTGAGTTCACTCATAAAGCCATAACAGATTGGGTACCATGTTGTGACTGATTTTCATGAGAATTTAGTATATAAAATGCTGAACCAATATATTTGCAAAGATTGCAGATACAATATTAGTTTGCTATATTTGTTAAGTTATAGGTACTAGTATACTTCTGGTGTTGGTTATCTCAACCAGGTAGCAACTTCCTGATAGTTTTTGTGTTAGGGCACACTCAGTTTATATTCTAGAGTAGAATTGGTTATTGGCAAATTATAGATTGCTTCATCTTTTGTTTTAATTTTACAAGTGTACTCTTCACTCAGTTATACTTTACTGATGAACTAGTATTATCTCAGCTATGATGGTGTCTGGTATAGTACTAAATGTCTTCAATAGTAGTAATAAGCCTGCTGTTTACTTTGAGTTACAGCAAAAACTCTGAATTGAATAACCATGATTCTGTGACTTAGTTCACTAGTCAGTACAGTGTCTCCTAGACCTCCAACTATAGTTCAGACTGAACAGATGTCCTATCTTGAGACAACTATAGTGACTCAATCTAGAAGATTAACTTAGTTGCCTAGAGCAATTTCTCTTTTGAAAGATACTGCCTATGAGTCTGATGGGTAGGATACTTCATCTTCACTGCTAAACAAAAGAGGATTATTTCTACTTAATGTTATAGTGATGTCTAGATTTATTATATTCAGGCATGATACCTTGTTCAGACAGGAAAGATATCAGAGGAGGCTCTTTATGTTAGCATGTTATCAATCTATTAATAGACCAAAGTCAATCAATAGATTAG
The DNA here is from genome assembly GCA_001563735.1 of Leucoagaricus sp. SymC.cos. NCBI lineage: Eukaryota > Fungi > Basidiomycota > Agaricomycetes > Agaricales > Agaricaceae > Leucoagaricus > Leucoagaricus sp. SymC.cos. Next base: position 39,220 of record KQ963023.1, read on the forward strand.
AGGTTCTCTAACTCCTCAAGAGGTTCTACAACCCAAGTATTATGAATAGTGATCAAAGTATTATTAGTACTTTGATTGAGAGTGTCACAATTCAAAGAGCAAGCAATTGAGTTACTTAGGGTAGCTTTCACACTAGGTATGAGTTAAAAAGCTCTATTCTCAAGTCTCCACCTAACCAAGTAGAAACAATGGGGTTTTACTTGTTAGTTTTGCTCATTTATATACTACTCTACATTGTTTGTATCTAACATATAAGTACTTATAGTAGTACATAACTAGAACATTCCAGAAACTACAGAAAGATTGTAGAATATTGTAAAATACCATAGATTATTATAGAAAGTTATGGAACAATATGGAACATTTTAAAAATAGTGAAGAACTTTCAAGAATGTTGTATATACAAGTAAACATATGATTCAAGAATAGATCATAACATCAAATCACAATCAGAGTCTATAATAGATACTCCTAAATATTACCAAAGTAACTACAAAGTAAGTATTGAGTTTGACATTTATAGAAAATAAAAACAAATAAAGTAAAAGAAAATACAAAAAAAAATACAAGAAAATATAATTATTTATAACACTAGCTAAAAGAAGAGTTTGAGCTAGAGCAGAAGTAATACTAGAATGCTCAAGAACTTTATTAAGATACTTGACTTAATCAATGAAGATCTGTCTATTTTTATAATTATAAGTAATCTGCATACTAAAAAATTCTTTAACTTCTTCTTAATCTTAATATTTTTAGTAAGTCATAAATTGACCTTTTTTAGCACAAAGCAGGATGAAGTTCTTTCCTATAAAAAGTATGTCATTAACATAGATAATTATATAAATATATTGACTAGTCTTTTTATCAGAATAAATATAGATACTAATATTAGATTTACATTACTTGAAACCCATTTTGAACATACTCACAGTAACTTCTTACTATTAGGTTAAGCCAGCTTACTTAAGACTATACAATGCATAGTCAAGTTTCTACACTAAGCATTCTTTTTCTAGAATATGAAATTTTTCAGACTGTTCTATATAGATTTCTTTATCTAGCTTGCTGCACAAGTAGGCAGTCTGTACAGTGACTCAAACAATTGTCCCAATATTTGGCACTTTTTGATTGTTGGCTTAATAGCACCACAACAAAGCCAAATAAGATCAAAGTATCGGTGAGCCACTGAAAGATGTTGATTAGGGCTATGAATTGAGCTAGGGTCCAAGCAATTTGATGAAGATCTCAAAGAGATATGCTCAATTCAATTTGATCACTCATTAGGACAATTGTTTGAGTGAGTATCAAAAATATATAAATTAGTCATTCTAGTACTTTGTATGGCCTCTCTTTGCCTTGATTACTGCTTCCAACCTTCTGGGCATGCTTTCTATTAAATTCTGACACACCTCTGGTTCAATGTTACTCCACACCTCCTCTATCCTCTCCTATAACTCCCAAACTCCTTTAGCTATTCTTGGATACTCTTGAAGCTTGGATTTGATATGTTCCCAAAGGTGTTCAATGGGATTGATGTCTGGAGACTGTGGTGCCCAGTCCAGAACAGTGATATTATTGTCCTCAAACTATTGGGAGGCTGTTTTTGAGGTGTGTTTAGAGTCATTGTCTTGCTGAAAAATGATATCTTCAGCAGCAACACCTGAATTCTCTAAGCTGG
>KQ963023.1:41164-55229 GCA_001563735.1 Leucoagaricus sp. SymC.cos
CTGTACTTCAGAGCAAATGCCAACCTCTTCTTCCTATGCACTACAGTGAGCAATGGCTTTTTCTTCTTCACCACAGCCTTGAATGAGTTCTCCTTCAAGATATTTCTAATAGTCTGTACAGAGACAGGATGGGCAATGGTGGAATTGATGTGATTGGTGGTCTGAACAGCATTGGTAGCCTTTCCAGAGATGATTTGTGTAAGAACAGCATGTTTATCAGTAGGGGAAAGTCAGGAAGGACAACCAGCAGAAGGTGTTTGTCAATTGGAAAGGTGTTCCTGAAGGACTCTGGACACAGTAGACTTTCCAACACCAGTTCTAGAAGCAATCTGGCAAGTAGGATAGCCATTAGAAGCAAGAGAAAGGATGTTTTCTTTCTGAGCAGAAGAAATAGAGTATATGATAAAATTGGGGGCCTAAAACAGTTCCAACTCTTGTTATATAGCTTGAGATCAGGAATCAACCAGGGTACAGTTGTTATGGTAACCATCTGACATGTTTCTGATATCAGAAAACTTGTCTCCCATCAGATTCTGATATTTCTAATATCTAGTCAAATAATTATCCCAATGAGTGATTAAATTGAATTGAGCATATGTCCTTGAGATCTTCATCAAATTGCTTGGACCCTAGCTCAATTCATAGCCCTGATCAACATCTTTCAGTGGCTCACCAACAATTTGATCTTATTTGGCTTTGTTGTGGGGCTATTAAGCCAACAATCAAAAAGTGCCAAATATTGGAACAATTGTTTGAGTCACTGTATATCAATAGACTCAATATTTATATTCTCAAGCAGAGCAAGCATAAGCATAACATGAATAGTTTTATAATAAGTAACTAAAGAGAATAACTCATCATAGTCAATATCTTCAACTTAAGAAAATCTACACACAAGTTAAAAATAAAAACCTCTATCAGACTTTTTGAGAAAAACTTATTTATTTTTATTGTCTTTCTATCTTTAGACAGAGAGACTAAGCAATATATCTGATGCTTTTTCAGAGCATTAAGCTCTTCTATGCATATATTTAACTAACCTTTTTGTTCTTTAGGTGATAACCTTTAAAAATTAGCAAAGACTTTATATCTAGATATTTTACTGAATTGTGAGTTGTGAGTTGTGAGCAGCATTTAACAATATTTATATATATATTACTCTTTTTTCTTTCACAATCTATGTCATTTCTGCTTCTTCTGCATCACTGAATATAGTTTTCTATATATATTTCCAAGATCTTTGTCTGTTATTGCTACTCTTTTTTTAAAAAAAAATCAAAAATTTATTAGACAGTGCATAGTAGCAGTCTGTCTCTGGGTTAGTAGCCCAGAATTCTGTAACAAGTACAACCAGAAACAACTATATAACTATAGTATAGATAAAAAGCAGAAACATCTATTGCAACTAGTGTTTTACTAATGCTCTCCTCCTCAATGTGATGGGGGCCTCACTGATATTTTGGTTTTAGCAGTGACAGCCAATCATATGCTTACTCTTGCAATCAGCCTCTGCTGTCTTCTAAGAGATTTCCTGGAACACCTCTTACCTATCTAAAGGAGCTGAGTTTTCAGCTAGCTACCCCCAGTCAAAGTGGTGATGTCAGAAAGAGCATCATTAGTTGCTAGTGCTGTAATCTCCTCTACAGTTCACACAGCATGTGGCATGTGGGCATGGGGCTCCCATGGAAGTCAGTTCCTGGAGCAGCTTTACAGAGAGATTACCTCTGCAGCAAGAAGTATATTGTTGATGGCTGGCCTCAGCATAAAGGCCAGCACATCAAGAGCATCAGGGGGTCTGAGAATAACAGGCATGGGTTGAATGTCCCCAGTGCTAGCACTGCTAGCACAAAGAGATGCTGAAGTGAGAGCAGGCCATATACACAAAGCATGAGACTGGGCCAAACTAGAAGGAAGTGCCAATTAGACACTTGGCAATAGCACCTAATCAGAAGTCAAGCATGTCAAACCATACAGTGGCAGTATCAGTACATTGGGAGTTGCACATAACCTGATGGCTATTCACAAGAGTGAAGGATACAACTATGTAGAACTTTTCCATGACTGCCTGAACATCATCAGCAGTGATCTGCTAATCATCTACCTTGAAAAAAGGAATGTCCATGATCTTAAGATAAGATCATAAATATAGAAGAGCAGTCTCAACCCCCCCTCAGTGAGGGAGAGGAGATGCACAACACTAGACTTCACTATGTTGATCTCTACCTGGGAAGCAACACAAGATATGAGGAGAGAGATCTCCCCATAAGCAAAGTAGCAGGAGTTGACCTAAAGGTTGCTCTTACTGAGAGAGTAGTTAGCAGCCCTGACCAAGGCTGGAAACTGGAAAGAAGAGAGGAGAGGGTTGATCTTGATCAATACCTGATGATGGGAAGGACCAGAGATGGTAGACTTGATCTTGTGCTTGGGGAGCACTGTAATACTTCTACTATACAGTGGGTCAAAAAACTGTCTCAATATTTTGAGCTTTTGGACAAGTCTACTTATAGCATGGTCAATATATTATGTAATCACTTAGAAATATTCTCAGGAGTGCAATGGCATGTGATCTATTGTTTCCATAGGTATCACATGATTCGGGTAAGTATTGAATTAATGCCAGATTATCTGATATATATACTCATTGGGACAGTTTTTTGGCCTTCTGTTATCTTCCTGCAATTTGATCTTGAACAAAGTAGAAAATATTCAGGTTAGGTCTGGGTGCTCTGAAAAATTTTATATGGATGTTATATGATCTTGGGTGATGTTTCCAACCATTGAAATAACCTTTTATTCTCACACTACTATTATAAAAACTACATTTTCTATCTAGTCATTTTTAATTATTTTTTGATAGATTACGCACTGGGAACTAAATTACTGCAACTGTGCACTGGCTATTTCTGATTACAAGGGAGGGTGGGAGGGTGAGCACAAAAGTAAATATCACAGCAGCAAGAGTTCTTTGAGAATGTAAAGTAAGGTCTGACTGCAGCAGCATCTCAGACATGGCGGTATGCCATGGCAGTGCTGCATAGAGAGAGGTGCATGGACCAAGTGCTCCAGACTGCTAGTCACCCAGCAGGGTGACTGTCACATACTCTTACACATAGTCCCCTTTTTCATTGGCCCACTGTAAAGGAGACCTTTAAATTAGACCAATGGTTTAGATCACACAAAGAGAGAAAAATAGCAGAGATCTGGGAATGGCTGTTGCTCTTTCCTGATCATAGACGGATTATGCACTGGGAACTAAATTACTGCAACTGTGCACTGGCTATTATTCTACTTTTAGAAAGAGAAGGTGAAGAGTGAAACAGAGAGAGAAGATGGAGACAGAGAGAGATAATGATGGAACAGTGCAGGAAGTTATTGTGATCAATGTTGTTTGATGGAAGCAAGGAGGATTGCTGGATGTGTTTGTATATAGACATGGAAGGCTTCTGAAGACCAGCACCCCATTGCCTAGATGAGATCAAGAGGAACACCTTTATTAGTGAGGGCAGTAGCTCCTCTAGAGCACATTGAGTGTCCTCCTATGCTGTTCCCACATATTGCACAAAGCCAATGGAGGAACCATGCATAGCAGGGTGGTCTCCCATTTGCACATAGCCACAATGCATGCTGTTCTGGGAAAAAGTTGTCATGAGAATTAAAGTAATGTGTGAGAGCTGATACTGGGTCAGAGAGGGTGTTGTTAGACAGTGCCATAATTTTATTGCCCTCAAAGAATCTGTCTGCTTTATGATAAGGGAGGAAGAAGCTAGCAGCTTCAGTTATGAGTGAGACAGATTTCTGTAGAGGGAACTTTTGAGGTGCATCAAGTGATTGGTCATCAGAAAAGACCAGTTTGCCCAGCCATAGAAGGCATACAAAACCAAAAAGAACTTGGGTAAGGAAGAGGAGGTCATCATGAGCTGGCCTATGTATATAGTCAGAGGTAAGCAAGTCAATTTTGGATGGCAGAAGAGGATGACACCTTGAGATCAGCTTTGGATAAAGTTTTTTGCACCTGCAGAGTGCCTGTGTCACTAAGGCAGTAGACCACCAACAACGGACTTCAGGATAAAGTGGAGTCATATAGTGGATAATTCTTGTGAGATAATTCTCAACCAAGGAAGGTTTGATATGTTGTGACATAAAAACAATATATAGAGCAAGTGTGTAATTGTTAGGTTCAAGATTGAGGTCATGTAGTTGGATAAAGTGGACATAGGAGGCAAGATGAGAGCAATAAGATTAGCAAGTAGATTTGTCCCAGGTATTCTCCAGTGCAAGGAGAAGAAGGCAGTGTAGCTCTGGCAGTGGCAGGGGCTGATGAGCTGGTTGCCACCCTCAGAGTGGAGATGTAATCATTTTTGGGTTGTCCCCAGTGCATCCCAAGGAGGTGTAAACAGTGCAATCATGAGATCCAGTATTAGTTGGGCAGCTCATTCGAAGTCATAATGAGACAGAGCATCTGCCACGCCATTAGATTCTCCTGGAATATGAAGAACCTTTACCTGGAGGTGATATTTGATTATAAGGTTGACAGCATATTTAAGCAAGGAGTTGTTTCATGCTGAACAGTGAAAAGATGAGAAAATCTTGACTGTGTTGTCATTATCTGAGTAAATCACAACTCGAATTCCTCAATGCCGTCCAACCTTGCAGATGTGATCAAGAGCAGAGATGATGCAGAGTACTTCTTGGAAGAGGATCCTCTTTGGGATATTTGGTGGAACTAAGCCAGCAAAACCAATTTGTCATGAAGTGAACCAAAAACCCAATCCAAAAAGGCTGGCATCACAGATGGCTTTAACGTCAGCATCCCTTGGGGTCCATGCAAGTTCACACAGGATGACAACACCTGGAAGATGATTTATATGGTGTAGGGCCCATAAGAGGTCATGTGAAATAGCCATGTTCATATATACAAGTGCTCGAGATTGGGTGAGGTGTGAAATCTTTTCATAAAGTGAGTTGATGGAGGGGCAAAGTAAAGGATAAACATTAAAGGCCCAATTCAACTATCCTGCCAGATGCTGAAACTCTTGGAGACAGAACTGCTTTCAATGTCTCTTTGAATGGATAATGAAGCACTGCAGTTCACCACAGAGATCACATTTCCTTTCTTCGGAGAGCTGGAGTGTTAAGTTGATAGTGTTCACTTTGATCCTGATGATGGTCAATTTTGCTCCCCATAGTTGCTTTTCCTCTTTGTGTGGGATTCCCACAGCATCCCAGAATTGTAAGAGTTTCACCTGATTTGTGGGCATCAACTTCTCATAGAGTTCATAATATAGGACCTGGTTGCTTTTCTCCAACCCGAAATTATCATCTACATATCTGTAAAGCCATTCCACCCATACTTTGTCTTCACTAACCATTGTACAAGTGATTCAAAAGAGATGAATATGTTGCCTGACCTCTTCCCTCCAAATACATTACATCAATCCACATAACAAAGGCCATCAACAGTGTTGATCTGTTTCAACTGCCACAGTGGGTGCATGGGAAGGAGATGATAGGCTTCTGCAATATCACTCTTGAAGGCAATCAGATGCTCCTCAAGAGCCAGGATACTATACACATGAAGCATCATCTCTCTGAAATGAACTATGTTGTCCATTGGAAATGGCTGATTGTGAGGGGGTGTGAAGGCATTTACTGGATATAGACCTGCACTCTGATCTGTGACAATCTGGTAGCATCCAGTATTTGGTTTTGGAACTACAAAAGTCAGCATTGTATACATTCCAGGGAGGAGCTTGGGGCCAAAGCTGGGCAAGAATCTCCCCTTCAGTAACTCTTCATCATGCTGCTCTCTCAAAAAGTCAGCCTTCTCTGCTTCACCTGGCATGGAACAAGCTTTGTCATGAGTTAACGGAAACTCACTCCTCTCAACTTCTCCCCAGGGCCAAAAACCACAATGAAATTCTTCACAAACTGAATCAACTAGAGCTCTGTTAGGGTGTGTGGCAAGGAGATGCTGGAGAACATCCACCTGAATGGGCAATACAATTTGAAACAGATCAGAGTGTGTGGAAATAGTTGTGGCACAAGGATGATCTGGTGGGATTGATGGTGGTGATGATAGAGGTGCTGCAGTAAGTGACCACTCCACTACTCCAGTCACAGGTTTTCCTTCAACATCCCAACAGTTATAGCACAGATATTTAGGTTAGATTTTTAGGTTTTCTGTTGCTCTGAGAACACACAACTTGGCCATGTCCTGGGTCTCTATATTGCTCACAAACATGTCAGAAAATGCAGGGTAGCTTATATCTGTGAGGTTAGTTGAATCACTAACAGACTTCGACTCCAGACCTAGTAGCTGAGGGATTGAAAGGTTTCCTGTGCTTTCTGTCTGTGGACTTAGAGGACTCAATGCCACCTGGAAGCATGATTGTAGTATAGAGGTGCTGATAGGCATGGTGGTCAAGGAGCAAGAGCAACTCACCTCCCCCAACCATCTCTCGGATTGCTTCATCATAGGTAGCAACTCATTAGTGGTAGTCTGGTGTGATTACACTGAATAACATTTCAATATATTCACCATACTCATTGAGTTCCTTCTGGCAATGGGGGAAGACAACCATAGTTGCTTGGGCAGTTTTCCTCCAGGCAGTGCTCTACTTGCTGGGTATTTGGATCTGCTTGGATGATTCAAGATTTGGGATTCAGATCTCAAGATTGCTAATGCAGTTGATAGAGCTATCTGGGATTGATTTAAAGAGGTGTAAGTTAGAGAGAACACATCTGAGATCAACAGCATGGCTGTGGATAATATTTCCCCACTCACTGATGGGGAAATTGGTTGGTGCACCTTTCAATCATTGGGCCCACACTTGAACAGTAGACATGTCTCTATACACTCAGTTGATGATCTCTCAGGTTTGCCGCATACTCTCAGTGAGATGCTGGGAGACTGATACTGGCTCAGTATTGAGCCAGAGAAAATCCTCCTCCCTAGCTCGCTTCTTCCCAATAGGTGCTCCTCCTTTTGGTTCTCTATTTCCATTAAATTCTTCTCATTCCCTCCTCCCATCCTTTTGAGCAGAGATATGTTCATCATCATCAGATTCCTCATCTCCAGGTCCAAAGCCTCTCAAGCTCTGTTGTCTGAGAGATCTCCCAAGCAAATGAGAGAGGAGGTCTCCAAGTTCTGACTGGTTTCTAGCATCCAATTGCTTGTAGAACCCCTTAAGAATACTGGCCTTTCATCTGTCAGATGATCTCTCAAGGGTAAACACAAAGCTGGTTCCTCACTGGAGGGCCTCAGAACATTCAAGGATTTGGAACTTGAAAAGATTGGTGATTTGCCACAATCTGGGGTAATCTGCCCACTTGTCTCCACAAGGGATATATCCCATGTTGAGCTGAGGCACTCTAGAAGTGGCTGTCATAATGGTCTGACTTGTTCTCCCAGCAGATTGGGTTCCTTGAGAGAGGAGGACAAATGAGCTGGTGATGCCATCAGTCATGAGAGAAATTATGCTAAGAGTTCTCAATGGATTTGTGTAAGAAATCAGAATGTAAGTGCAAAAACAAATATCACAGCAGCAAGAGTTCTTTGAGGATGTAAAGCAAGGTCTGACTGCAGTGGCATCTCAGACATGGTGGCACACTGTGGCAGTGCTGCATGGAGAGAGGTACACAGACCAAGCGCTCCAGACTGCTAGTCACTTAGTGGGGTGACTGTCACATACTCTTATGCATAGTCTCCTTTTTTATTGGCTCACTGTAAAGAAGACCTTTAAATTGGAGTAATCTATTGTCCTAATAGATATCACATGATTTGGGTAAGTATTGAATTAATGCCAGATTATCTGAGATATATACTCATTGGGACAGTTTTTTGGCCTTCTGTTATCTCCCTACAATTTGATCTTGAACAAAGTAGAAAATATTCAGGTTAGGTCTGGGTGCTCTGAAAAATTTTATATGGATGTTATATGATCTTGGGTGATGTTTCCAACCATTGAAATAACCTTTTATTCTCACACTACTATTATAAAAACTACATTTTCTATCTAGTCATTTTTAATTATTTTTCTTTAGCAGGAGGGATGCTTCTCTTGTCAAATTGAGTCAGGAGCTGATCTGGGCATATCTACTGTCTATATTATTAGTATGGAACTCAATATTACAAAGGAAAAATACAGTGAGGATTGTGTCTCTATACCTTCTCTTTATAATAAATAATAATTTTCTGATAACTGATCACTTTTCCTCACCTCACTATCCAAATCTCTCACTCTTAGTCCATAATCATGTTTCTTTGAACATCAACTAGCCTCTCTACATTTTTCTGGCCCATATACCTGTATACTATAATGTTATTACTCTATAAATATTTGACAGCAGGATAGTGGTCTAGTCTAAGTTGGGTTTGGGCCTCTCCTTCCAGATAATACCTTTTCATCTGACCTAGCTCTATTTATCTTTGTTTTATCTGGCTACAATATCTTTTTCTTCCCATCCACCAACCAGTTCTTATGTGTATACATAAATTTAATATAGATTTTGTTAGAATAAAAGAAAGTTAGTCTTGGTTTTGGGGGGAAATTGACTTTTTCCCAGCATGTCTTTGATAGTATAAGATAGCTGTGACTAGTGAGAGGAGAGCCTATGAATTTGGCAGCTTTTACAGCATTATTCAGCTTGCTAGTAGTGATTTATTGAATATTTATTTATTTATTGTAAGGAGACAGTGTAGAGAGTGACTTCTCTTGTCTATATTGAATTTCATACAAATAATATGGACAGTAGACATACCCAGATCAGTTTCTGACTCAATACTTGCTGCCAATACCAATGCTCTATCCTGAACTATTACTGCTGCCCACATACTACAACCCAATATCTCATCAACTCACTCTTCCACTGTCTCTTCACCCTTGTTATTGTCACTTCCATCCTTCAATTTCCTCTGTCTTGACAACCCATCTGGACTTTTATAATTACTTGCTGGCACATGCACTAACTCAAAATTGAACATCAAGATCACTGCAATCTACCAATTTATTACTGTATTCAGATGGATATCAAGTTAGTTGATTATTTTCTTGATGTATTTTACATCAACCTCCACTTTTAACTTCTTTGCTCCAACTAGCCATAGTTTGCATGCCTTCAGTGCCTGAAAAAAACTGTAGAGCTCAAGTTTGGACTGGAAATACTATGCTATATGCTCATTCCAAGTGATAGATCTGAACCTTGCAAGGCATTATTTGTTCTGTATATCTAGTTGAGCCAGTATGTATCCCATGGTAATAACAGACATGTCAACAGAAAGGATGATTTCATAAGATAGAGCATAATCAATTAGTCAGATTGCTTTATATATCACAGCACATTTCTTCATCTCCTCCATCACTGTCCTCTGCTTTTCTCCTCACTCAAACTCCCCTTTCATCATCCTTGTCAACTTAGTAAGTAGGTTGCACACCTCTGCAAATAAATTTATCCAGTTTTTGACTATTCCTGCCATCTCTAGAAACTTCCTCACCTCTGACATGTTTCTACACTCTGGTCACCTCAAGATCTTCCCCACTGTCATCTCATCCAGCTTCTGCTCCTTATATATATACACTGTTTCTACCACAAGTATTTCTGGCTTACATAACTACAACTTCTTAGCTGACACCATAGCTCCTATATGTTTCAGACAATGAAGGACTCAATTTAGATCAATAGCATACTCCCAAATGAAACAGCAAATATGTGAATTTTCAGAAATGACTTTATAAGTGCTATTGTTCTTTTTGTATTATGACTTTGAGCCCAATAATATGATACCATCCAGAAAATTCAGTATGCAGCTGGTCTTGTCTTGTAGTAAGAAAGCCACATTATTATGAAAGATTCCCACTGATCTCACTCATCTTTGAGGAAGTACTGTCAATTGCATTATCCCCAATGGCATGTCAAATGTTGTGAAATCTTTTGACTTCTCTGCCAAACTCCAGTGATCACACCTGATAAACATATCTAACTCTAAATATACTCCTCTTGCTGAATACTGCTCAGCATAAAGATATACCAATGGAGGCATCTGTGAATTGCCAATGGTCACTGTATTGAGTGGAGTTAGGTTGTGTATCATGCATATGTTTCTGTCCTTTTTAGTAACTGTAAACTATTGATGTCAATATGAACTGTAGGACAGCTCATAGACTCTCATCTTCATTTTCTGTTTGATTAACTCAATCACTTTATCATGGATGCCTGGTGGAACAGACAGTGGCTTCTTCACCTAAAGTATGTGCTTCACCACTGATATCTTCATGGGCTCAAAATAATTCTCTTGAAAGTAACCTTTCTCTGTTTTATCCTATGCTAACCCCATCTCATTCTTCAACAACACTTGAGCAATCAGTATCTTCTCCTTCTCCCACAAAAATTTATTGAAAAAGAATCTGAAAGCTTTGAGGCATTCTTGAGTAAGCCTCTTTTCTGGTATGAAAGGTTTCAATCACATTGGTACATCAGGTAGAGTCACTAGTAGATCTTCTGGAAACTGACAAATAATATGAAATTTTTCTGACATAGTTGCAGAAACTAGACAAACTTTGTTTGCCACCTTCTTATATGCCAGACAGTATGCCAGGTGCAGTATGCCAGACACAGTATGCTAAATACAATATGCTAGGTACAGTATGCCAGATACAGTATGCCAGGTGCAGTATGCTAGACACAGTATGCTAGACATAGTATATCAGACATAGTATGCTAGGCACAGTATGCCAGGCAGTATGCCAGATGCAGTATGCTAGATGCAGTATGCCAAACAGTATGCCTCAGTGTTGTACTTGAACAATGATGCCAGTATTGACTCTGTGAGTGAATCCATTCCTCCCACTATCTCAACTGACTCATATACTAACTCTCCTAGTACCATAAAATATTTTGCTCCTCTTCAATTTACTCTTGCTGCTATCTGTACTGTTGTCTTCCTTGTCTCATCCTCAAGATCAGTTACTACAATCTCTACCATTCTATTCAACTTCTCTATCTTTTCCAACCTCACCCCTTACTGCCACAGTCTTTCTAGTAAAAGCCTATATAGTGCTGTCCTCACCACAAAAGTATGTGCAAATATCAAAACTCCCCCAACCAAGATCTCCAACCCCTCAATACATCTCTCTAACTCCTCCTTCCCACTATTTGCTATCTGCATTATTATTCTCTGACTTTAATTCACCTGTAATTCCAACTCATCACATAAATCCTTCTGCACTAGCACAATCTCAGACCCCTCATCTAGTAGTCCCAATTCTCCTACTAACTTCCTATCTTTCTCTCTCACTACAATCTCCACTTCTTGAAGCAGTATTGAGAAATCAATTATTACTCCTGTAACTGCTGAGGTCACTGTCCCTGTTGTTGGTACCTTCTGGATTTGTGCTTTCTCTACAAATAGCTTTCATAGATCTCTGCTAACACCCATCAAATGTTTAACTTTAACTCCAAGAACTTCAAGGTCTATGATATGCCCAAAAATGCCTTCTATGACTTTTAGATCTGCAAGCTGGAACTTCCATTGATAAGCTGGCTGTGGAAAAAAGTCTTTCTTCTCTAGTATATCTTTTACATTTTCTCCTCTTGACACTTCTACTAACTTCTCTACCTGTTCTGCTGCTGCCTTCTCCCTCACCTTCTCTCTCATCATCACAAACCCATCCACTAACCCCTCTCCCTTGCTTCCTCTCTCAACTAACTCTGTCACTGTACTCCAAATGAAGCTGTCTTCATCTCCTAACTCTTCAACAGATATGTATAATAAGTATGACATAGATGGATTCATATGAGGTGGCCTGTCTCTTGACTTGAACCTGGGACTGGGTGCAGTGGCTGATGTAATAACTAGGGGACCACTCCACCTTTGATTAATAGCTCCTTTGAGGCCTCCAGGATGTAGACCAATGCATGTACCATCATTATAAACATGAAACATATTGGAAAGGACAACACATCAACTAGTGCAGATATACTCTGTAGCAATTAGACAAGTACCAATTCAACATTTCAGATCCTTGCAGAAGTGACATAATGGATTGTATGGTCTTTGGTTCAACAGATGATGATGATGAGGTAGTGCTACTTATGCAACTAGTTGGGACATCTGTGCAGTTGTTGTTATATTCATTGTTGACCACTGTGCTGGCTTCAGGACCATATTAATGAGGACTGGCACTGCAATCATCAGTTTCATGTATACCACCATATATTCTGCATCCACTACATTTAGCCCATGCAACTTTCTGCTCAATCCTTCTATATCCTCCTCCAGCTGTCTTTTCTCCTCAAATGTCACTGTCTTCATTCTCACTTCCTCACTCTCTTTCTCCCCACATCTCTCATTATCACTGTTATCCTTTCTCTTCTCCTTCTGCTTTTTCTTTTTCTTCTACTTCCTCTCATCACTGCTACTCTCTGTCTCTGAGTCTGACTCATCACTACTCAGCCTCTTCTTTGACTTCTTCTGTCCCTTTCTCTACTCTCTGACCTATACCCCTTGCCTTTTCTCTCATCATCTGACACTTCTACTGAGTACAAAAATCTCTCCACTTCCAGAGCCTTCTTGATTGAGAGTGTCTGTGAGCATTTGAATGTATAATCTTTGATCTCCAGATAATTGTAGATAGCCTTACAGACATGTGTGGGTAAGCCTTTCTAGAAGTATGCATTAATGTCATCTTCTGAGATCTTCTTTTTGTCATGTAACCACAATGCCATTGTCCAGAACTTCTAATAATAAAGGTTAAGGTCCACCCTGTCATCTATGATCCTTGTATCTGCCTCATCAATGTAACATTTCAGTTGTCAAGTGGTATAACTTTCACTGAGCTCTGATTTTGAGTAAGACTCCACTATTCCTTTCTTCAACTCTTCATAATCCTGACCATATCTCTTCAAGCTCTTCCAGAATGCCTTTGTCTCTCTATTTGTATACCTCACTACTATTTTTGACTTCTTCTTTGCTATCCAGCCCACTTCTCTCTGCTAGCCTCTTGAACTCCTCAAAAAACTCCATCAAATCCTTTGGCCTGTTTGAATTGAACTCAGGAGCACACTTGCTGCCTGGAGGTGGCATGTCCTCAACTTGCACAGATGATGTTGTCATAGTAGCTGAGGTAGGGTCTGGTAGTGTGTTAAACAAGTTCTTTTGGGTGTTCCCTCATAGTGTATCCTCAGAACCATTGTTGTTGGTCACTTTCAGGCTACTTGTAGAACTGTCAATCACAACCTTCTTCTTTCTTTTCTTCTGTTTCAAGGCCACTGGTGGTTCTGACATGCTCCATGAGCTGCCACAGGATTGAGTGTAGTAATACAGTGATTCAGACATGTTGCTGAAGGAAAAAGGGTGCATGGGACTGCAGTTGTCAATGACAGCTACAACCCCTTGCAGTGGGCTCCAAGTGTAGTGAAGGGTGATTTTATGAGTTCAAAAGGGGCCGTGAGCTGTAGAGAAATAAAAGATAGATTTGAGGAATGTAAGGACCAACAATGAGACATGACAATTATGTGTGAGAGTAGTAGTAGTCTGTACACATTAAGCACAGTAGTTGAACTAGGGTATATGCTGCAAAAGATGACCGACGCATGTTCGAAACCGAATACGGAAGCGAAAGGAGAGACGATGAGGTAATCTATTAGAGAAAAGAGAGCACTACGCTATATGAATGAAAATGAATATTGATCTCGAAATCGAGAGGCTACCCTGCTAGCCAGGTAGCCTCCCCTACACAAGTCCTTGTGGAATGTGATTATCTTCTGCTGGAAAATGTGTGATGGCTTCTACTGGAACTCGAGGGCTCTGAGATTGATCTCGACAAGGGAAGAAAATCTTCAGGATGATGAGTTCGTACAGAGACAGACCCATATTGTTCCGATCTCCGACTCTGTAATGCAGGTGAAGGGAGAGGGGGGAGCCAGTGTAGGTCAGTGCTCGCACGTGTCATGAAGGTAGTCGTCATGTGCCTTCTGAATCGCTGGTCCCAAGTCGAGATAGTTGAGCCGTCAGAATCAAACTCTGTCAATATGAGAGCTGTGTTGGTCTGTGCAACAGTAGGCTGCT
>KQ963024.1:1477-21583 GCA_001563735.1 Leucoagaricus sp. SymC.cos
TCATAGAAGGTTTGAACACTTTCTTCTACTGAATACTTCATGTTTTGGAGGCTCTTATGAGCTTCATGCATTGAAGTTGGTCTCACAAACCAGTCATATAGTGCTAACATTACTGATTTAAAGGCCCAATCATATTTACTACAATTAATACTCATCACATGTTGGTTGTACATGTCCTTTGCTTCACCAGTCAGATGGTATTGCAATACGAATATATGGGTTTTATCCGTGTTATCCTCCTGTGGACTGTCTAGGTTTCCACCTAATCCTTTCATCGAGTAATCGATGCACAAATTGAGGACAAAGTCCTCAAGGTCACTGTACTTAGTACTACCACTGTACATGATGGTGGTCTTTTCGGAAGGTTTACTTAGCTTATAACCTTCTGGCATTATCATTTTTTGGGCTAGATACTGATCAATTGTTCATTCCAATCAATTGTACATGGCAGTGTTATACTGCCTGTGGGTTTCCGTGATTCCAGGACTGGATTTGTCAGGTGCCATGTCTCTAAATAAGGAGTATTGTCACTCCTTACAATATAGTGCACCTGGCTGAGATGTCCCTCTAAAGGGGGATCTGAACTCTCATCTCTCATCTTTGGGTGCTGTGTCACCTGTGTCACTGCCTTTGGTTGGTACTGACATGCGTATGGTCTTTTTAAGGGTCTCTTGTTGTCCCTTT
The DNA here is from genome assembly GCA_001563735.1 of Leucoagaricus sp. SymC.cos. NCBI lineage: Eukaryota > Fungi > Basidiomycota > Agaricomycetes > Agaricales > Agaricaceae > Leucoagaricus > Leucoagaricus sp. SymC.cos. The sequence continues at coordinate 2,162 of KQ963024.1, forward strand.
GCCAGTGTGCTGGTGATAGGGTTCGCAAACAATGGACCATTACCTTCGCTAGGTTCTGGCTTGGGTGGCCCTGCACCCAATGACTCGATCAGTATATGACCTTGGAATATAATCCCTTGGTCATTGATATTTGAGGATCCATAATTTCAGATATTCTTGTTACACATCTGTTGTAGTCCTACTCGGTCTGTCCAAGCAGCAGCCATAGGTACTCTCATCATTTAATGGTGAGTGGCAGCTGTTGGTTGACTAGTGGCAGTATTATGTACTGTCATCATCGTATGTGGTGGGTTCTGAGGTTGATCATCAACCTGGGTAGGTAGTGTGTTTGTATGAGTATCAATCTGGTTCACAATCAGTTGGTTATGAACTGTTTGTGAGGATGGCTGTGGTACTACATCAACAGCTGGTTTAGTATTTAGACTATACAGCAAAGGTGCCATAGCTATTCTCAGTGGTGGTGGTAAATTTAATACTGGCTGAGGCTTTGGAGGCATCTGTGGGATAGTGAGCGGCCTCAATATATCCCACATTGGTCTTTTTCCCTTATCTTCCTTTTGGGATAGGGGCTGAGTGAATAGTGAAGGTGATTCCACCTTTGTTGTGTCAAATACTTCAAGTGGCTTAGGCAATAACATTTTTGCCTGGCCTTCACTGGCTTTTGTTTCATTGGCCATGTTTGTGAGGTGGTTTTGAGGATTAATATCCTCAATCTTCACTTTCGATGATTGTCCATGGGTTGTACCCATGAATATTCTAGGGGTTGTCCTTTGCACTGGCTCTGGTGAATTTCCCACACTGTACGACATTGGGAAGGGGAGATGTGCCAGTGGCAACTCATCCCTTTGGCTGGGGGATACAAACACAGATGGTACCAGTGGTGTCCGAGAGTCATCTAGATCAGTCATTTTGACCGATTCAGCTCTGGCTGAATGATAAGTGGTTGCTAGGTTAGCAACCGATTTGTCCACCTCTCGTCTGCTGGGCTGTGGTGCTATCACCATAGAATTGCTTCTGGACCAAAGAGGATTCATCCCCTCCAATTGTCACTGAGTACTGACTCGTGCTTTGTAGGATTCAATACTTTTGTTTGGGTGTTGCAGTGCATTAAGCTGCTTGATAGCTTGACTGGTGTTTGTTGTCTTGGAGAAGGCAGGTGATGGATGACGTTGTGGTCCTGGCTGAGGGGTCATTGGGACCCAATGAGAGCTAGGGGATATTCGAGGTGGTTCCCTTTGATCATGCCAATTCTGATTGAAATCACTTGTCCTACAAGAGTCAAAATTACCCTCTCGAGGCCCTTTTTTGAATTGAGTGAATGCTTCGGTTTCCCAAGTACTGTACACCTCATTCATAGGTGTTGATATGTTAGATTGAGGGGAATTCATTCTCTTCTTGATATCTCTATATTTCTCACAAAGGCGTTGAATCACCTTTAAGTACATCTCTACATAAATGGGATCATCTGTGGGAGGAGCTCTTTGGTTTCTTTGGAACCATTCCTCCGTGATGGTCTGTGCATGGGCACAGATCTGTTCTCGACGATATAGGCTCAACATGTCATTCATTCAAAAAAGGGACTTGATCTTGTCTTCATCTTCGAATACCTCTTTGAGCTCAAGTGCTCGAATATCAGGGGATTGAAGGGATATGTTTTCTATCCCTTCAGTAATGATGTGTAGGCTGCTCTCTTGCCTGGGCAGGCTTTTGTGTCCTGACCGTACATCATATGGTCACTCTGTCGGCGAGTTGCTTGGTAGATGTTCTTCTGGCACCTCATATTGTTCTGCAGATGTCAGTTCAGCATCAAGAAGGGTTGAACCTACTTGTGGCTCATCAGAGCTCTCATGAGTATGGACCTTGTGCGTGTCCATACTCTGATTGGTTGGCACCTCCGTGGTAAGCGTGGTGCCCCAGCGGGGATTGCTGGCATCATATGACACTATTGCATCATTATTTGGGTCTTCAAAATGACCCGGCAGGTGACTTCCTTGAGAAGTCATCGAATAAAGTTAAATTGTGAGGTTAAAGCTTTGAGTAGGACTACTGTGGTAATATCACTGTCGTTTTCAGCGATGACGTGGCTACACACGCAATACACAGGGATATTGTAAAAAATGTAAGGCTTTGCCTTATGAATGCTAGAACTAAACCTTACTTCACACAAGAGTACAATAAACCCCAGTCGTATTGGGTATGTACATTGTAGTGTAGGTGTAAGGTCAGCTCCTGAATAGGGATGCTGACCGGCATTACATGAGGTGTGATTATGTAAAAGAAATTAAATAAAGGGACAACAGTAATGAAAGTCCATAATAAGGGTACAACCCTTACAGTTAGCCAGTATATTGGACTTGGATGGAGCACACACATATACCACACCATTACAGTGTGACTGTTAGTGCATGATGCAAGGCACAGCTAACAAGTCAGGTTACCCTTTAAAGAGCCCTCTCTAGCAAGTACCAGAAGCTGGCTTAAACCCTGGAGGGTGCTAGTAACCATATTGAACCAGAACCACCCAGGCCCTCATTCAGACTATGCTCCTTCATTTTGGTGTCACCCAGATTATTGCTAAGCAATCACGCTTTGCACACTGGTATACCTGACCTAGGCCAGGTTTGAACCCAGGACTGCATGACATTGATAAGCACACAATTGGCAGGAATTAAGCCTATATCTAACTGCACACAAACTGATTGACCATACAGCCAATGAGATGGAGGTTAGTGGCCAAGGTGACAAGCCATAGTCGACAAAGTCCTGTTGGTTGGCCAGTTGTCCTCTGTATCATTATAACACAGCAGGGAAATAGTCTACCAGGTTTGTCAAATATGATATCCAGTAGACATTTGGTTTACTGCTTGGCAGATTTCTGTTGTTTGTTGGCTCCCTACTCAAATAATCATACATATTCTATAAATAATCACACTGTTCAAGATCAAGGAACAAACATTATATTGACAACAAAAAGCTAATACTAAAAGATATTAGATGATCATCGGTAGGTACAGCTCAAGTCTGCTGAGCTTGAGTGGCCTCAGCCTGGCAGTAAGCACATTGAGCAGCAATCTTCTCTGTAGATGCATTAGTGTTGATAACAATGGGTGTGTGATTAGGAAAAATCTTGCTGGTGCAAAATGTAAGCAAAAGCAGGCTCTGAGATGGGATACAGGACTCATCTATTCCACCACTGCAGGAGTAAATGGGTCTGAGTCTTGGACTCCAGCAAATTCCCTTCAAGATAGTCAATCAGAAAATTATAGAAAGCAACAAAATTGAAACCATTGTATTTGTTATCCCATATACTGGCATCTGTCAAATTGAATAGGACCTAAGAGTTCAACTCATGAGCATTCCAAACCAAACACAATCATTACAGCTCACTATGACAGCTATGTAGGTAATAGAATGAACAGTAACTCTCCTGTTCATCTGAAGTATTGAGGCTACATTTGACTTCACTGCCTTCTTCTTACATGCTTTGCATGACCATTGAGGGCTGACATCATCACTGTTGTCCATCACATTGAAATGATCAAAATTGATGTTGTGTGAAATGAAGATAGCATGGTAGGTCTGTGGAAGACAAGAGGGTTAGAATAGACATTGCTGACCATCTTCAAAACCCATGAATTAACTTACCAGGAGTAGAAGTGAACTATGGAGATAGTTGTTTTCCACATTAGCTAGATCCCAACTGTTGTCAGGATAAAAGCAACACATGAAATAGCTTTTGTTAAGATTAATTCCAGGCATTCCATTGTGGAGGCTGGCACAAACACTTCAAGGTTGTCATAATGGAGCCAACACATAGCAAAAAAAAGTAATACTACTCACAAAAGATCAGACCAATCAAGTTCAATTGGTGTAATCAACATGCCACAAATGTCATGCTGAAAACCCAGGTTACTCCAATCCTTGTCCATGAGCTCATCCTTGTTGGAAAGGTTATATCTCTTATTCAACCACTTTGCAATGGATGATCTGATAAGTCAATTGTCATCAGTGTGCACAGAATTTGCACCTTCCTGAAGCTACCAGAAAAAGAAGAAAAAAAGAAAGTTGAGTTAGTATCTGAATGTCCAAGTGAAAATGGTACATATATCATTAAAAAAGCCAGAGAGCTCATCTGACCTGTTCTTCATGAGTTTCATAACCTGTGGGGTGATCTTTATGAGGAGTTTAAATCCTATGAATGCCCTATCAGCTCTGGGACAAATATCAGGTGCATTAATATTGATTGTGTGCATATAAACACTTACTCAGCAATGGCCTTAGCTACTTCATCATTATCAAGGGAGTCAATATCATCTTTGGGATTACCTCCTGCAGCAAGAATGGCATGTTGATCACCCTCCATTGCAAGCTCCAAGAAGTTCTGGTAGCATGTGATGAGCCTTCAAAGGCCTCATCCAAGGATGACAGTGGTGCTTCAGGAAAACAATGGACTTAGCACTAGGATAAATCTCAAAATAAGCTGGATATATGTGACTCTTTTCTTCTGCTTACTTATAAGCACATCAGAGAGCTGCTTCTCCAAAACCTTGGTCCTGTGTTGGAGCCTCACAATGAGGTCTGCATCAGATGCTGAGGGTGGAGGTGTGATTTTGGGCTCAGAGCAGTTGGGGGACAGTGAGTGACTCATGGTCCACTCCTAAGTGAAGCTGGGGCTTTAGTGTGCTTTGGAGGACAGACTTTATAGCATTTCAACATACTGTAATATGGCTGTAACTGCTATAATCATTCAATTTTGGTCAGAAAAGACCTATTGTGGTAAAGTTCCAATCATATAGTAAATGGTAGGTTTGGGTGTTGCACCCCTGACTCTATCTTTCCACAAGCAACTTGGGAGCACTAGACAATAGAAGCTGAGATACTAGTATGAGCATTTGCTTCCAGCCTATAGTAAGAATATTCAAGTCCTAGCACTAGCCCACTGTAGTAAGAATGTTCAAGTCCCAGCTCTGGCCCAATTGATCGATGTTGATGTTATCTGATCTGAGGAGCAGAAATAGCTTATTTTTGCCTGGATTTCTTAAGCAGTTCAGTTTGTATAGACAATACTTGTGACTCATACCATACTGTGATTGTTTCCATGAATGCAAAAGACAGCAGTGGTGGTATAGATAACTGGGATGATGTATATAACACAGATCAACCTGTAAATCAGGTGGTTGAATGGGTGGAAAGATGCATTATCAGAAGTCATGGTAACATAAGTTATGGTGACACAAGTCACATGAGTTTCCATTGTTTACATTTGACCACAATTCTTGTATGAAGCAAGATGTGATTGGCCATGTCTATGGCAAATCACTACTCCCTGTAATTATTGAAATGGTCTAGTACCAAATATGAATGATTTATGTGGGACCCTCTTTGACTTGGATGACATATATGGTTCAAAATCTCTCAACAAATATATTGGTAACTAAGCACAAGCAAGATCTACTATGCAAGGGTATACTAACAAAAGCAAACTAGGTTCATAAATTTAGAGCTGCCAAACATATGGTAATAGATATCTTCTCTGATACTAAACTGCTACTTCAACAGGCTTTGAGTTATTGTGAGAGAAAATGCTGTCAGGTATGCCACTGTCTTCTCCAACCTGATGAGGGCAGTGTTAATAAATATGAATTTATTGGTTGTTATTAGACTTATGAGCTACTCATCTTCATGGTCCAAGTCTTGGCTTTTGTTCTCTGAATCATGCCTCTGTTGCTTCCTCTCTCTGTTGGTTGGGGAAGTATTGGCACTCTCTATATTTAAGATAGCAACACTGGCTTGTGGAGTCAGTGGGGAAGTGATCTCATATTCTGCTTTTATGACTTCATCATTATCCCAAATGTCTGGGCTCACATATCAGCAAATTGGTCAACATCAGTGAATGAAATGTGCTTACTGGCCAGCACACAACTTCTCTTGACACCAAAGGTATTGGTGTTCTCAACTGGTGTCAGAGAACTGGTCAGCACTTTGATTGAGCTTGCTACTAGAGTATCAACATCCTTATCCTTGTTGTTGGCAACACAGTCTGCAAAGGAGAAAGAGGTTTCAACATGGTCTATGCTAACTGCTGCAGTGAGGGTGAATGAATTTCCCTCTCTGTTATCTATATTGGCAGGGCTAGCTGTAGTGGCACTGGTGCCACTACTCAAGTTACTGGATATATCAGCCTTAGCAGTGGCACAGTGGCTTTGACAAGTGAGCATTAAATGCCACCTATTGGGATCCAATAGGTCTCTTGGGACAATGTCATGAGTAGGAAGTGAGCAATAATATTCCAGAGGGTAGTGAAGTCTCAGTGGACAATGTTGAGGAGTTGTGAGCTGTTGGGATGTAGACTTGGACTCAGGAAACATGTTAGTGCACAGGTGGTGGGGTGTGGGAACAACAAACTCAAGAGTTTGATTAATTATATTCTGGTGAGTGAAATAAAAAAGCCAATATGTTGTGACCTGACAAATTAAACTACTCATGGTGTTGTGCAGTGCATTAGTCCAGATCAGGTGCATTATTCATAAAAATACAGTTTTCCCTATGTACTGGCAGCAAGACAAGCTGGTCCTGCCAAATTTGTAACCACTAGCATGAGTACCTATGCCAATTTACTTCATATCTATATATTTACTCACTCTTCAATGTGAATGTTTTTTTCTGCAGAGTCTCACAGTTGCAGATGGCAATCTAATTCAATGTTTTCTTGCTAACACAAGAGTTGTGTCCAGCTTGACAAAGTCCTTGCCCAATTCCCCTGCCTCACCAGCTTTTCCTCGTTAAACTAATGCTGTCCTATCCAGATTTTTGTTTGCATCCATCTAGACAAGCCATTCATGCAGAGGAATGAGGTTGACCCTCATTCTGCTACTTTTTATCCTGATTGTTACCTGTATGCTGTCCTTCAGCAATGCTGCCCTCAAATATCTTTGTATTCAGACTTGTAAACAAGGCTTTACCAAGACACATGCTCTACACCATCACCAAAAAAACTGCACAAAAGTCAAGCAATGGCAACAACTTGCAAGAGAAACTTGGTCTTGCTAGGCTAACCAATGGCCTGAGGTCAATGACCCAGCAGCAGCAGCAGCAGATGATACAGTTGCAGCAGTGAGTTTCACATCTCCAAATTAAAAAGCAATCAAATTGACAAATTACTCAGTCTGCTAGTGAACTGCTTGTATAGGACCAAATAGATGTCAACCTGGATGGTTGGGGCCTTTCTGCCATCAACACTGGGATCCCTTCAGTCAGTGAGATGCCTGTCATTGAACCATAGATATCTGACCAACTCAATGGCAATCTAGACTCAACAAGTTCTGGCTAATCTCAATGAAGATGTTGCCAGCCCAGGGTTATTCCAGATATTTTACCAGTACCCCCTCCCTCACTAGAAGACTCAGACTCTACAGTGAGCCCGTGGAATACCATTTGTTGTGTCAGACTGATTGTGTAGAATACTCTCCAAACATCAATTAATTAGTTCTATCTTTGGAGGGAATATGTTCAACCACTGACTTTTGATCCTGACAACTCCCTTTCTCTTGAAGATCTCTCCAATTCACACAACTCCACAGCAAATTCCAACCATCATACTAGCCCTTCTCTATTTAATTCTGTCATGGACAATATTTCCTCCCTCTCCTCTGAGCCTGAACCTCTTCCAAATGATAGCAGTGATCAACATACAGACAAGGCACTAAATAGACCCTCCTACTGGCCCTTTAGCAACAAGACTGTACAACTCTTCATGCAATGGCTATATAATGAGAATACTGTCAAATCCAATAGTAATGCTAACTCTCTTGTCCATAATTGCATTCTTTCCCCCAATTTTTAAGCTGATAAGCTGAAAGAGTTTGATATACACTTGGAGAACAAGGGGGTGGATAAAGAATTATACAACACAGATTTTGTGGATCATTTCAAGGACTCACCTGTTGTCATCAATGTTCTAACTGGTATTTGTAGTAGACTGTGAAAGTTGTTTATGATACATAGTCTTCATCATCAAAGTATTGTTTCAGTTATTTGTGAAATGTTTACTGGCCAACACACCCATCTTCTCCATTTTACTCCATTCAAACTCTTTTACCAGTCCACTTCTGAAGAGAAGTCTGACAAAACTAATTCAGAGCATATTTATGGTGAGGTATACACCTCAGACACATTCATCAAGGCATATAAAGACATCCAGCTCCACAGAAAGATACCACCCAATGATCCAAACCCTGACTGTGAAAAAGTCATTACAGCCCTCATGATTTCCTCTGACTCAACCCACCTGGCTGACTTTGGGAATGCCAAAGCTTGGCTGATATATATGATGCTTGGAAATCTTTCCAAGTATGTCTACTCAATGGTTAGTTCAGAAGCAATTCAGCACCTGGCATATATTCTATCAGTAAGTTTTTGAATGAAACATCAGAATATATTATGGCTTTTCTGATGTAAACACATTTGATTAGCTATTCAATTCATTCCAGGACTTTGTTCAGTCATTTCACCCTCACTGGTGGACACAGAAACTTGATATTTTGGCACACTGTCAACATGAGCTTGTTTATGAAGTCTGGAAGATCCTCCTTGATGATGAGTTCATGCATGCATATCATTTTGGAATCTTGATTAAGTGCATCAATGACATTGTGTGCTGAGTATATCCATGCATATTTTCATACTTGGCTGATTATCCTGAAAAGTAAGTCATTTTGGAACATACTGGTGCTTAAATGTAGTCTTATTTCTGTGACAAAGAGTACTCCTGGTGATAATCCATGACAAAGGGTTGTTCCCTTGCCCTCACTGTCTAATTTCAAAGTCCACTCTTTATAGTCTTGGACTGAAGAATGACACCAATGCCCATGTTCAAGGTTTTTAGTCATACTTTACAGAGAAAATAGCCAATGCACAATGTGCAATATATAATCATGGCTACATAATTCATAGTATAGTAGTCAAAGCCATTCTCAAGCCATTCTCACTTGTTCCCACTGAGGTATGTCATACTGAATTCATCCTAAAAGTTTTGTCACAGAACAATATTTGAACAGAACACATTCATTGAACATTTAGGAGAGTGTTTCAATTCTTTGAAGATGCTCACTGTTGATCTCCTTCATGAAATCAAGCTTGGGACCTGGAAGACATTGTTTACCCACCTAATCAGACTTTTGTACTCTGCTGGGAGTGACTTGGTCAGCAAACTTGGTGAGCAGTAGGTTTCTTAGTTTGAATGTCTCCTACATATACTCACTAGTCTCTTTTGTCAGGTATCATGCAATTGAAACCTTTGGTATCAGTGGCTCAGATATCCATAGGTTCTTATCCAACTCCTCTGAAATGAAAAAAATGGCTGCTTGGGATTTTAAAGACCTACTCTAGGTATGTCTTAACATTTCCCCTCAATAGCTGCTATTACCTGATAAATTATCCAGTGTGCCATCCCTTACTTTGAGGGCCTTTTACTTGAACCCCACAACCAGCATCTAATAAAGCTTTTTTATCAGCTTGCTGAGTGGCATGTCCTCACAAAATTGCGAATATACTCTGATCATGTACTGAAGCTCTTCAGTGACCTTACACATAAAACTGGGCATTATTTTTAACAATTTCGTAACCAGTCATATTCTATCTTTTTGACTTCTGAGCATCCACAAGAGACAGCTGCATGTCAATGATACCAGGCATCAGGTCAGTATAGTTCTACTGACAGGCATTCAAGCTAACAACAAGCTAAATCACTGAATCTTGACATGATCAAATTTCACTTTGTGGGCAACTATGAGTCACACATCTGCTGTTTCAGGACAACAGATTCATATTCAACACATCTAGTATGCAGTTTTCTTCTTTCTTTGACTGATGCTGACTTTTTCTTTCTGGACTTAGGAGGAGCAATGTCATTGAATTGTGAAGTGACTTTATGGGTTAACAAACAAAAAAAATGTGATATCACAGATTGATATGAAGTACACCCATCACTAGGCCCTACTACATACACTGGAGAAACAGAAAATAAACAAAGTTGAGAAATCTGAGCACATTGATAAGTACTACATCATCTTGAACAACAAGGCAGAGACTCTCAATTTGTTTTCCTTAATATGCAAAAATCCTTCAGATCCAGCAAAACAGATAATGTTTTGAGTACTATGTTGTATATTTCATAATTCTAAAGCTCATTCTTCAATTAGAACTTTATTGTAAAACTTAAAGATCATATTCTGGGCCAGATCATGGATTGCATCTTTGATGGTGACATGTATGAGGATTTTTCAGACAATGACCACAACACCATCCAATTTCAGGATGGAAAGATATTTTACCATTATACCATGTGGGTTAATTACACAACTTATGATGTTCAGTATGACTATGATATTTTGAACCTATGCAGTCATCTGTTTTGCATGGTTGCATCTCCTGATATAGAAACAAACCCAGATGCACACCCATTTTGGTATACACAGGTTATTGATATTTTTCATGCTGAAGTGCAACACTGTAGACCTCAGTCTTGTAATTTTGCTTGGAAGCCCATGCAGTTTCTCTGGGTGTGATGGCTTGGAGTAGAACCTGATTATGTATTTGGCCAGCATGTTGCAAAGCTTCCAAAGATTGGCTTTGTATCTACTGAAGTCAAAAAAGATTATGTGTTTAGCTTTCTTGATCCATCTCTCATTATTTGTGGTTGTCACCTTCTCCCTGTCTTTGTTGAAGGTCATACCACAACTCTATTACCTTATGAGGGTCCCACTGAAGCACAAAAAGATAGAGAGATGGATGATTGGGTGAACTATTATGTTAATATGTGAGTATTTTTTTGATGTATATTGCAATAATTACTGACATGAGCTTTTGAAGATTTGTTGACTGTGATATGTTTATATGACATCTGGGTCTTGGTGTTGGCCATCTGCCTGGAACAGTAGCCACCCCTGATTTAACAAATGATTCTGGAATAGACTGGGATACTGAAGACAAAGAGGACAATAAACAAGCAATGGGCCATAAAGTTGCCAAAGCAGCTAAAGAGAATGGAAAAGAGGATGCTGAGGCTGGTGAGGAGGTTGACCTCAAGGATGATGATGAAAACTCAAGCAACCATGGTGATTCAGATAACGACAGAGATTATGGTGCTCTGTAGTAGGTTGTATAATATATTCTTGAGCATTTTGTTATGTATATAGCTGCTGCTTTATTTACATCAGTGCATCATGATCTAATCTTATCAATCTGATATTCCCTGTTACAATAAATAAATAAATAAGGACAAACACTCAATTTGCCCCTCTTCGATGCTCTCTGTCTACTCTTACTGACCTATTCCCAGCTCTACAACCCTTTCACAGCTCAATCATCCTCAAGCTCTTTGTCTACTATATTCCCCTCCTCCACTCAGATTAGTACTCCTGCATCTTCAATTTCTTCTTCTCTAAGCAACACACCACTTCTGAAACCAAATTTTCTCACACTATACAGAATCTGAAGGAAATACCACCCTCTCAAGACTCTGCAAGAATCAATTCACTTGGTCAGTCTGAAGTGCTACAATATTTAATCTATGCAATCTAATCAGCTACTGTCCTTAGATTGAGCTGTAAAAATGCTCAGCAAAGTCTAGTAACACCAGAACATTCTACATGTCTGTTTAATGACTAGTTGCACCAGTGCTGCCTTTGGCAGCCTTCAAGATCCTCTGTCAAACAGTTCAATTTCCATCTCATTGTCCTCAAGTTTTGTAGCTCCACAATTGGGAAGTGACCTTGAAAGTATCATATCTGTAAAAGGCTTTGTTTATGAGGCCATTGAGTGCTCATGTATTGTGCATGTCCTTCAGATCTCCTAGTGTTTCCCTTGTTATCCACTTTCCTCAGAACCAAGTGTCATATTCATTAGACTATTGTATATAAGCCCTGTCAATATATAATGAAATGAACATACTATGTCCATCCATTTTTGGTGACCAGTACTACATAAGGGGCAAGTCTTGGAGCCAGTCATCTGTTGTTGTCACTGGAAGAGTCTGGTACACCTTGATCACCTGTGATAAACTACATACACTAACTGTGTTCAACTGACTGATGTTCACATGAAGGATCAAGACTTATCAGGCCTTTTTCAATAGATATGAAGACCATCAAGCATGACAACCTGGCAGTCAGAGTGGCCACAATATGGTCACAAGCTCAGCAACAGGATCTCCTCCTGATATTTCCATGTCACACATACTGAAGCTCAATGTTGACCCAACAAGGCCCAACAGATTGAACACTGAACAGAAGAAAAAATAATATTGTTCATAGAATGATGGTGTGAAATTATCTAGATTTGATCTCAAATTCAATGAAGTATATTACTATATAGTCTTGCATCTGACTGAAGGTTCCAATGTATTGGAATATATGGTCTGATCACATGAGGTCAGACCCAATTTCTCTGATAACATGCATCTGACCAAATCTGAACCCAAGACATTCTGTAATGTAAAAATGGAAAATGGCTCATCCTTGACTTGTTTTGACTTATTCCTTGGTATCTCTCCTTCACCTCTGCTTTTATATCAACCTTATTAAGGTTTATCCCTCTGTAGTGTTGCTGTATGATTGTGTGAAGGTGAGCAAGACTGAGCTGCAGGCAAGGTCCCACCCAAGCTACTCTAGTAAGGAAGTAGTACTGCTAGTACATAATTTATCAGAGTTTCACATTGATGCTCATGATGACAACACACTGTGTCTCAAGAGTGCAGAGTTGTCCCTAGTTGAGGTTGGGCCTAGATGGTCAAGCGACTTTAAAATCTTGTTTGTGATTTATTTGATATCTGATATGGGATTGTTTTGTACTAGGTGCTATTCATCAGGACTCTATCATGTAGTGTTTTCTCTACCAACTTGTGGCTCTGGCATGTCTTCAGTATAGTACTCATTTTGGGATATTCTATCACCATTCATGTAGCTTTATAATCACTGTCCCATGCCCAATTTGATTCTCTAGAATTTTGTTTGATCAGTCTCTCCTGCTTGAGAATTTAAATGTCTTTTTCATGAGCATAGGTCCTGGTCTGATGATCTCATCCCATCTGTCAATGAGGTTGATGACCATATATGCATGCTGATATAATTGATGAGCAGTCCACTATGCCAGTCATTTGTGGGGGGAAATGATAACCTACACCATGCATGATGAAAATAGTGAGACTCTTATACCTATATCAGGCCTTATAGTTATACTTATCATAATATTGAGTATTATGTATGGGACTGGTGGTTGAATGACAGCTAAGGACATCTGTGATAAGCCTCAATCGTATTCTTTTTTTTCCCCTGATGACTCAGAAAAGAAATCAGATGCAATTACAGCTTCCAACTCACCCATTGAGTCAGAAGACCCATGATCGAGGGTATGAAATACCTTTCAGGGTATTCATTCCCTCTCTGTCAAATACCATCAGTTGAACTTGTTGATCAGTAAGTCACCAGTTGCAATAAGGTGACTTATGCACACAAGAAGGCTGGCATTACATCTGTCCTTGCAGATTTGATGTGAGGGTATTTGGCCATTCAGATAAAGGAGCTGATGGAGGAAACTCAACTCAAGAGTTGGACACCAGTAGTGACTAGTGAGGAGTCAAGACAGAGGTCATGAAGGGATGTTGTGGCAATATACAATGGTGACAATCACTGGCCATCTGCTCCTGAATATTGAATTGTTGGTAAGACAGTAGATATTAGTAAGAGTAATAGGCTCAAGTTATTATGCTCTACTGATGCAAATCTTCTTCTAAGGTCTTGATGATACTCTTGAGGTCAATGGTGATCGTCACTGGACAGACATAATGCAGATTGACTTGGTCATTTGACACTTGTTGGATATTCAATTTTTGGTTCTTCTCCTTATGATCATCTGTCCATGCTACTCCTATGTGTATGCACAAAAAGGGTCACAAGAGAGAAGATCAGATTTATTGCATTTTTGCTCCTTGTTTCTCATGGATGGTGGTAGGAAAGATCCAGAGGGCTTGAGAGGTATCTCTCAAAACATCTCATGAATAATCTCATAAATTGTAAAGCAGCAAGTAGGGATAATTGAGTATTACACTGCCAAATTGATAGATACATGTTAAAGCTTTAGTGTGTTCTCCCAGTGAGGCAATGAATTAGGGCTTCTTGAGGACACAATTGAATACAAGTGCTAAAAATAAACCAAGTCAAAGGGTTCAGGAGCTACTGTCCTATATCTAGTAGAATAAGGGATGTTCATGACACTGAGTCATGGTTAGCTATGTTGATTTTCATTGCTATTGAAGGGTTCTGGATCCATCACCAAGTTATATATTTCCCAAGCCTGATACAAATATTGGAGTCACGAACTGACAATAACCAGTCTAGATGCACCCATTCTCCCAGTACAGTTCATCCTAGGGTATATCAATGCTATCAACAATTATATCACAAGGTATATTGTCCATGAGAACTGAGTCTGATCAATCATGAACCTATTCTCATACTACCAAGGGCCCCAATTGGGCCAAGACCAATCCACTGTAGACAAAAAAGACAAAACATAGGCTAGCACTCTGGAGAGAACCATTTATTTGTCCAACCTCATTGTAATTGATTACCACTAGTGATCTGCAGCATGGTAAAAGCATTTTCAGAGTGATCTCATCCCCTGAGAGAAAATTGACTTTGTTTTTACCAGTGAGTGCTCACTGAATAGGCAAAAGCACATTTCTCTTGCCTGCTTCACCAACAGATTTTCCGGGCACTGACACTGACAGACATTCAATAGTTTCAATCTGGTTAGAAAGGAAGTAAACCAAGGCCTTATTGTCTTCCTCTGGGGATGCAAGAGTATCACCAAACCTCATGATGTGAATGGCTGTGAGGCAAAATGTGCAACCATGAAAGAGGTCGAAGATGTGTTTACCAGGAAAGGGCATAATGACAAGTTACATGAGATTTGATGCAAGCTGAAGGGCCTGCATAAGCTGGGGCTTCAAAGATTCTTCAGTTGCGATGACTGCGCAATCGATAAGTAGTTGGGCAAATGCTGGGTCTTGGATAAGGGTGGAGCGCCGGCGTATCAAGGAATTGAAATTGAGTGGATTGTCAAGTGGAAGCCTCTCAGTGATTAGAGTGATACATCAGTAGAGGTATTTCTTTGCTGTGTCAGCACAAGCCCAGGAGATGAGACAGAGTGAGAGGAGTGTTGGGACATTGCCCTGAGAGATTTCGATAATGCTATCAATTACGTCTTGGCAGAGGCTTGGTGTGAGTGTAGTTGAGTTGCCCAAAGGCTTCCCCATCTTGAGAGTGGTGAGTGGTCACAAACCAATGGTGTTTTCAGAGTCCTTTTATGATCTGATCATGCTGAGAAGCTGGAATTGGGTTGATTGCTTTCATACATTGAAGAATTGTGTTATCATATCATTTGGTCATGCTGAGAGGCCATGTTGGGTTTGAAAAAACCTAGTCATGCTGAAGAGGTCATGCTAGCCATGTGACTTGATAATTGATGGGATTAGATTATGGGCCATCTCACCTTGAGGTGAGGAGAAGCTGACATTCTCTTGCTTCATCTTTGGGATGCTGTTTGATCTCTCCAAAGGGGTATATTAATGCTCATCAATTGTAATACTTATCAATCTTGCCCCAAGCAAACTGCTAGTGTTTCACAGTAACTTAGTATGGCTGCTGGAACCAAATGATATCATCCACTGACTTCCTGATATTTGCTTATACTTTGTTACTTCTCTCTTCAGGTCAGTGCACTTGTTACAGGCTTAGATTAGGCACACATCCCATTTGTTCCTCTCATTGCTTACTACAGACAACAGCATTTTGGATACCATGACTTCTGTGTTGATATGATCATTTCTTGTGATTGAATATGCACTGAATTTTCTCCACTCTTTTGAAACATGGATCTATCTCTGGACCTCTCTCTCTCACAATGCAACTGTCTCAGAGTCTATTTATCCACTGGGGATTATCTTGTAGCAATAGCACCCATCGTCAAGAGAACTATAGGAATGGAGTTGACAGTGTCCCTATTGCCTAGCATCAAAAAGTTCTTGTGTGGGCTCCTTTATTCCTCCTATCTCCCTCTCACCATTGCCATTACCCTTGCAAGCACAGGCAGTATCATTGGCACATTGTAAGGTCAAGAACTATGGCCAGCCTACAACCAGTCCCCTATTCCTGATCCTTCTTCCTAGTCACTCAAGAAAACAGAGGGAAAATGTATCCATACCTTCATTGACATGCCATAGGAGAAGGTTTCAGCACCCTCACCTCCACCTCCTGCCTCTGGCTCAAATCTGCAGCTCAGAACAAGCCATTTTGTCAGTGGTTAACGATTTCTATGGATTGCTACAGGTGTTTCAGTTGCCATGAGTGGGATTTGGAGTTTGACTTTGGATATTGGTGGAACTATGAGGTTGAATGCTGATTTGGATGAAGGGGGAGTTGCTGTTTGGTTGTTTGGTACAGATGTTTTATTGCCTTTCATGAGTTTCATTTCCACTCTCAAATACATGATTCTGATGAAAAATCAGTCAACAGATTCAATTTCATCAGTGACTTGAGATCACAACCACAACTGGACATCTTGTTATGCTCACAGTCTGATGAGACACATTCATGTGACTTCATGACTTTCCCCCTTCTTGCTCATGACCATCACAACGAGCCCCAAGTTCCTTGAGTCACAAGTACAATAACAGAAGATATATGGTTGCTGGAATTGGGGAAAGCATAGAATGATATGACTTAGAGACATGGGTATGTTAGATTTATTACTTTGTAGTCAATAGATAATTGTGACCTTTGTGGTATTTGGTTGATAGGTGGATGAACAAGGACTTTGGAAGAAGCAAAGCAATCAATATGTGATGATCCTGGATCAAATGCCAGTGTTTGGTTTAAAGTCAAAAGGGGATATTTTCAGTGGAAACTTTGCCTGGATTGCGATGACTTAATCCCATCTTGGCATAATCTTGTATGTCTCACCCTGTAATATGAAGGTTATGCCCAGGGTAAAATCTCAATTAGGTCTTATCTCATAGGCAAAAGTGTGTACTTGGAAGTTCTATTGATATATGAACATTGAAGAGTGCTGAAGGCATTGATGGGAATAAGGCACAAGACTCTTGTATTTCTTGCTTAGTCAAGACTGTTGAAAATAATTTTACACTCTCTACATAAGCACATTCTGGGCTGGCACAGCTTCAGGCCTGCTCTTGCCAGTGTTGAACCAGTCATTTTGACAAGGATGGGTATGGCATATATAATAACAACATATTCAGAGAAGGTCTCAGAAGAATTAGGTGCAATCTGCCCTTTATACCTCACAAGTCTCTCACTCAGATACAGATGGCTCAGATTTCAAAGTTGATAAGCCCAACTCTGATATCTGTGAGGATTACAACTACTGGCATTCTGGGACCAATTCCCTCTGGAGGAGACCAAGATGCCTAGTACTCAATACCTGACCACCTTGATGCAATGTTGGACACTAAGGCAATCATTCAAACACTCACCTTCACTGCTCTGATAGAAATTGTGCCCCCTCCTAAGCACACAATTATTTTGGATCAGCCAAGAAATCCATTGGACCTTCTTCCCTGAATAACAAATCCTCCTTCTGAGTCACCATTTCCAGCTACCAAAACTCTTTCCTGCACCCCATTCACTTGGGTAGTGACTTCAGGTACAAATTCTATATGTGACAACAGGAAGACCTCATCATCACCCTCTGGTGCTGTTGCTGCAGAAAATTGCCCAATGATTACAGCTGAAACCACTAACATTATTACAGTTACTCCCCCAATAACTCTGACTTCTGCAGGATCAAAAGTGTGCACCTGCTGGAAACTCAGATCCATCCTACCTGCCATCCTCCCTACAGTGCTTTTGACCACACTGGTATGCATTACCATATGCAAGTTCAGAACTTGTAAATCTCATTGCAATATAAACCTCATTCTTATCCCATTTGCTGCTTTTCCTTTAGGTGATTCCTCAGGCTCCCCTGGGAACTCAAACAACAATCAGACTGTTTTGATGGTGAGGTGGGTGAAAACCAGGAATAGACTGATGAGTCATGATATAGATGGACTCAACACTGAGCTGACAATATGAGACACCAATGTTGTTAGTACTAGGGAAGCAGAGAGATAAGGGTGTCATAATCATGATAGGGTCCCTAATGCTTTCACCCCACCCTCAGATGGCTTGGACAGAGAAGATGTAGGGGAGATGGTCCAAGCAGCTGTTCGGGCTGAGGTCATGAACCTTATGGCTCATTTTTTCATGTCCAGTCAGCCATTTGGTCCACCTCCTGAGTATGGTCTGGAATACAATTGGAGATACAATTTTGAGGTATCACTCAGATGAAAAGGAGGGGAACAACAATATCTAGTGTCAGAATCTAGTCCAATTGCCACTTGGCTGTTGCTGTTGATGTTGACAAATACATATATTTCCAGATTCATTTATACTTTCCCCCCAATGGTTTAGGAAACATTGGCTGGTTTTCTTCACTGATAAAGGCATTGAGATATCTGAATGACATTGAGGATTGGACAAGTATTGGCAAGGTATATGCTAGTTGCTCTCCTGAACAAGATTATCATGCTGACTGGCCCAACCAATAACTATTCTCTGAAATTTGAAACCACCAGCATCATGGTTGCTGATTTCATCTGAGTAAGTAAGAGAGTTAATCATAGTTATCAGATTGCTTCAAGTGTGACTAGATAACGAGCCCCCACAAAATGCCACACCTGCACTCACACCTCTGCACTCTACCACAAGTGTGCCAAGTACACCAAAGGTGCAGTAGGGTGCAGTAGGGTGCAGAGGTGCAGAGTCATATGCAGGGGTGTGGTATAGTGTGCCAGATGTATACTTTTTTATTAAAAAATCAGAGTCATGATATCTCAAGCCATTGCAATACAGATCTTTCCTTATGAAATTAGTGAAGTCAGGAAGCCCATTGTGTTCAAAAATTCAGACAAACTTTGCTAAAATGCCAATTATTGAACTACACTCATTTTCTTGGGTCACACAGACATTGAAGTTTTTGTTCTTGTTATACAACTCTCGTTCTTGAGCTGGGGCACATATTTTATTCTTTTTTCTTCTGAAAGAAAACACAACTGGTGAGCAATTGTTTATCCTCATTCCTCCTTCAAAGTACTCATAGCTTGTAGACCATCGAAGCTTAACAATACTCCTTTTCTTGCCCTTTTTTTTTCTGAAAAATACACCAACTTGTATAACTTGTAAGCCAAACTGTAATATTTATCATCAATCTTGTTTTCATGTCTTAAACCATAAATATTATGGACTGAGCTCAAGACTGTGCAGGGTCTGAAGACTTCTCCTGTTCGAGTATAAGTTAACGGATAAC